>JAOEGS010000485.1:0-32414 GCA_025447755.1 Corythornis vintsioides | reverse complement strand
ATGCATTATTTTTTAATTAGTTACATTTCACAAAAAATTAATACTGCCATGTGAAATGGTTAGTTTTAAAAAAAAAAAAAACAAAACCAAACAAAAACCTGAAACCAAAACCACTCACATTTGTCACTAGAAACAATTCTCATTAAAATACTAATCAACATCCTGTCTTTTAAAAAATAATTTCAGTAGAGATTGTGGGTAAAAAAACAAAATAACTCAGAGGTGTTAGTAGTAGAGAATACAGCTGAACTTGGAAAGTGCTGACTGGAAGTGGTGCTGAGAAACCAAGAGAAGCATTTGCATTTACACCAGCTGACAGTCTGTGCCTAAACTTTTTCCCCTTGTTTATAAAAATTGTTTGCTTTTGCATTATGTTTTACCGAATGGATGAAAAGCTTTTGTACCTAAATGTGAAGACTACAGAAGACTAAACATTAACAAATGATATTCCTAATTCTCTCAGCTTCTCTTCAGTGAGTTCTCATGTAGGCAATGAAACACCTCCTGCTTCTAAACATGTCCATCTTTCTTTACATATTGAAATGTGTGCTGCAAATCCATTATTTCAGTTTAGTGTATCCTGCCACCAGCCAAAAAGACTCCTCTGTCAATTAAAATATGTGTTCTTTTATAAAAGTGTCATTATAGTGAAAAGCTTCTGAAAGCAGTAAGAAGGCATGGGGAGTTTATACAGCCTTGGAAGAGCTTTGTTTTCAAGTGAAGAAAGAAAGGATTTGAATTAAAATAAGACAAGGAGATTAGCTGCAGCTTATCTATCAGGGCCTATCCATTTCAAGTAGCCCAAAGGGTAAAGATGATTGTGCTGCAGTCCACCAGCCCTTTCCACACAGCTCTTGTGCTTGGGGCTTACAGGTTTCTGCAGGATGATGGACCTGATTTGAGTAGGGGGCTGTACCTGATGGGTCTCCAGAGATCCCTTCAAGCCAAATTATTCCACAATGTGTACAGCTCTTCAGACATCCTGACTTCAAAAATCTTTTTTCTACCTCCTCAGATACTTTTGGGCCTCATGAACTATCTGCCCATCATGTATGGACTTGCTCTTGATTATTTGAAACAGAGCTAGATACTTTTGAGGGAACTGAACATGGTCTCAG
Source organism: Corythornis vintsioides (assembly GCA_025447755.1). NCBI lineage: Eukaryota > Metazoa > Chordata > Aves > Coraciiformes > Alcedinidae > Corythornis > Corythornis vintsioides. Next base: position 31,296 of record JAOEGS010000485.1, on the reverse strand, counting down.
ATTTTCATTGACTGAACAGAGCCAGACTTTCATAACATTAATCACTTCAGAAATTTATGTATTTTTATCTACCTATACATATCTCATATGTAGACTGAAACTCAATTTTTCAATAGCAGTGGAAAGTTAATTGTCTTTCCTTACAGTTGATAAAGATCTAAGATGAAATGAATTTCACCTCAATACACACATCTAAAGTAGATCAGAATAATAATTCCCTGGAAGTGATTCAGTTGCTTTTATGATGGCATCTGGTCCCATTTGAGATGCTTCAGGGAAACCCATGTGTTCTCCTATTGCTGCTCCAGAATGCCACTGCCACCAGACCCATGTTACAGGATATTTACCAGCCATCTATGTTTGTCCCATATGCTCTAGGGGGTCATCATGCCATTTAGGACAATTTATTGCATAACTACGTCTCCAATATTATAAATCCCACAAGAGATGGTGTAGACACAAAACCAGAACAAGACATGTTCAGGTTTACCCTGCTGTATATCCCAAACTGCCAGGCAGTGATAGATGGACAGAGACCAAAATGATAAGACTAGCTGATGAATTTTCAGAGAAAATGCACAATGGTTTGCAGGTGAGATGATCACTTATCCCATAGTGTTTGTAGGGTTTCTACAGAACTCTGAGTGAAAAACCAATGCTATTCATTATGTATGCATTGCAGATTTACTATTAGGCCATTTTTCTAGCATTAAAAAACATCACCAAGCTAATTCATGTTTCAAAGGATATACAAGAAACCCTGCAAGAGTCATCAGTGGGATGAGGTGTATTTGGGGTGAAATATCTGTCATTTTAGGGGTAGAAGTTAGTTGGTCCATGTAACATTTCAAGATAATTGTTTTGAGCTCTTAGCTGAGTTAACTGTGGTATTTGCAAAATTGTGATTTTGTCATACAAATGTTTTTCTGCTCAAAAACTAATTTAATTCCTTCTGTGTATGTTTGCTTTTTTTATTAATCTGAGGAAAAAAAAACCTAGAGGAGTTGAAACAGAATTCTATAGGGTTACACACTGCCAATACTAAACCAGTTTGTACACAACTGGGTTACACTTGCCATAGTTCTTCTGAAGCTAACTTCTCAATTTAATCAAAGATTATATGAAACCACCACAATAATAATTTTGAAATAAAAGATGTTTGTATGTCATCCAAAGTAATGCCCAAATTGTTCTGTTGGGCTATAATTTCTTAGCAGCAGTTCTCCCATTCTGAAACCCTGTTATTTATAAGAGAATTAAACAGCATCATCATATGACTTAACTGACTCTGAAATTGTAGTATGAGGGAAAAAGTGGGAGTGAGGTGCCAGGCTATCAATCGAAACATTACTCTAACAATGTCCGAGGCAATCAGAGAACAAAAAAAGTCTGTACTCCCACTCCAAACTACCAATTAGAGGGAAACACTCAACCATTATAATGAGCAAATTAGGCTCGAAATCTCCACTGGAGATTATTTGAAATTGGAATTTTTTTGTTTGTTTGTAATCTCTGTTTGCCAGAGAGATTTCTTTTTTCATTTCTTCTCCTTCTTATGTGCCCTTCATAATACTGGAGTAACAACAGAATTAAAGGTGTTTAGGCTCCTGTCTCCAGTTAGGTTATTAGATACCCAAGACATCTAATGTCCTGTAAATTCCATCCCTAAAAGCTCAAGTATTCTGATAGTTCTGCATGTTAATTATGGTGCAGAAGAACAGCCCAAGGCCAAAAATGAGACTCATAAAAATTGAGACATTAACATCATAACTGATGCTCTGAGCAAGACTACACTGCATAATTAAGAGCAGGTAGTGGACACAAAATATTTATTCTATAGCTATATTTTGAGTTTCTTTCTGGATGTCAGCTCAGGGCACGTGGCTCAGTGCACCTGGGGATGCCTTTCCTTAGGAAATGAAACTGAACCTCAAGTACCTGAGTCTAACACTACCTTTATTACAAAGGTGGGTTTAGGAATATCAGAATACTTGTTCTGGGCAACAAACAGTTGGGTTAGTTAAATAACCATGGCTGCTGGATGTTAGTGATGGTAAAGGAGGAGTCAGGGATTCAGGATGGGTGTTAACTGCCAGAAAGTGAAGCCTTTCGCCTCATTCCTTCCATCACCTTGGCAGCAGCAGGCAGCACACACTGCTTCACCTTCCACCCTGGCTCTTCCCCTCATCCTCCCCTAATTTTGCTAGAGGTTACACAGTCCTGTCCCTGGCCCATCCCTGTGACAGCATAAACACAAAACTCCAAACAAAATCTCTATTTCTGCAAAATTGTGAGCTGACTCTGCTCTGTTATGCAGAATAATGACAAAATAACTGTTGGGATTCTCTAGCAAAATGCACCCTCACCAGCATAAAATTGACAGCCTAAGATACATTTATGGCAACTAATACTATAAAACATGGACACTTCACATGGTTTATGATATCCCACAGAGGTAAAGAAGGAAGAATTATTTGACAACTGGGACTAAGGGACACAGAAAGGCAAAACGACTTATCTAGGATAACGTAAACCACCAGTGACAGAGAAGGGAGATAAACCTGGCTCCCCTGATTTCCAGCCTTATGTTCTAGCCACTTCCAGGTCCAAGACTGAAATCTTGGTGTTCTAATTGATTCTGCATATTTTTAAAACAAGATTTTCAGAAATGCACACTTCAGATGTTGGCTGAAGTGTCATTAAACTGAAAAAACCCAATAAAAAATCTTTTATCAAAGAAGCTGCCACTACAGGAATTAAACCAAGATCTTCACCAATTCATCCTGATCTAAGTAAAAGCTCAAACTCTCATTTTTTGTGCTCTGCACGCACTCACTACACAAGAAAGCAGGTCTCTAACAAAGTCAGCTGAAATATTTATGTTATTCAGTACATTTTACAAGGCATCAACATTTTCAAGCAGTACTGCTGCAGGTGTCAATTAGTAGCACACTATTTTTTATATCAGTTCCTTCTTCAAAGAAAGCACCAGAGGCCTGAGTTGCCTTTGCAGAAACATGTAGTTATCTTCTAACCTTTACCTGCTAAGTCAACAATGCAAAAATCTCCTCTCAGCCCTGTATGGTTGACCAGGCTACACTGAGTCATCCCAACCTGCAGTAGATCACCTCTGTCTAGGCTGCTGAATGAAGTCCTAGGTCCATTCTCAGGGTTCCTTGATCAGCAAAGAAGCAGCAAATTCGGCATCTTTGAGTGAAAACACCAGCCTGGGATTGTTTGTACAATAACATTCCTGATTTGAGAGAAGGCTGAGGTTGCATCAGAAATTCAGATTTTTAGTCCTTTTTCCTGAGCATGGGGAACTGTAACAAGTTCCTCAGGATCATGTCCAGTTGTGTTTTGAGTATCTCCAAAGATAGAAGTTCCACTACAACTCTGGGCTGATCTGTAAAAAGTTTTTTTTATATTTAAGTGCACTTTCATGTGTTAGAGTTTGTTCATCTTGCCTCGTGGCCTATCTCTGGGCACCACTGAAGAGAGTCTGAGTCTATCTTGTTTATTCCCCCTCAGCCACCCCAAATCCCCTTAAGGCATTTCCACACAGCAATTAGAGCCCCCAGTATGTGCTGATGCACAGGATTGTTCTTCCTCTTGTGCTGGACATTGCATTTCCCTTTTCTGATCTTCATTCTTTTCCTCTTGGACCATTTTTACAGCCTACTGAGGTCTCTCTAACAGGTAATATCAACACCTCATTGTCAACCACTCCTCCTGGTTTCCTATCATCTGCAAACTGGCTGGAGATTCACTCATTTTCAGGTTGTAAATGAAGATGATAAACAGTATTAGCTCCAATATTGAATATTGACCTTAACATACCACTAGTGACTCCTTTCAATTTCTTTTTTTTTTTTATTTTTTTATTTAACCATCTAAAACTTCCCTGTTTTACCAAGCAAGTGGCCCAAGTTTCCACTAAGTCATAGGAGAGGCAGTGCCAGAGACAGTTTTGTGTTATCCTTGGAAGACAGGTACCTACCCCATCCAACTATTTTTTTTCCATGGTACTGTAGCTGGAGCCTTGATTGCTATGGTTGGACAGCAAGTCAGTTGAATCTCACACTTTAAAGAATTAAATTGAGCTACCACTAAAAGAATAGATTGAGAAAGGGTCCACATCAAAATACCTTAGGGGTGTAAGTACTCATCAACATTTTACTCTGATTTGAAGTGTGCTGTAATCAGAGTCCACTCTGGATTTCCACATGGAGCTTGAAGAGACTTCCTAACAGGGCTTCTTTTGAAATGAACACATTTCTCTGACAATTTGCAAAAAAAAAAAAATACCCCAAAATACCCCAACCTGTTGTCAAAAAGGCACTGTCTCCTAGGAAAATGCAACCCTGTGTATCCTGCTAGTCACACCAGTATATTTTGCAGAAAATATGTAATAACTGCTCTGGGTAACTTGATCCTGAGTTGTGCACTGGCTGTATCCTAAATCAAAAATAAACATTTCAAGTGTGACTTAATCCCTGTGAGCTATCACTTGAGGGGTGCTAATGAGAACTGTGACCAGCAGCTCAAGCAAAGAAATATCTTTTTTTTGTTCTAAATCACACTGCTTGACAGATTACAACAGAAGGGAAAAGTACAGAAAAATCCATGTGTGGTTTGCACTATGCACAGTTTCATCAGCAAATAAATAAGCCAAAAATAAAATATAATGAAAAACCAAGTCCAACCAAAATGGAATTTGAGAACATCCCAAATAAATACGCTCTGGAAAGTTGGTTATATTTGAGATAAACAGCAGATGGCATTCTCAGGTGGTGGGAAAGATAAAAATGTGAATTTAGAAATGTTAGAACTGCAGAAAAAGTGTAACTGTTGGAATTCAGTAACAGATAGTCTAAAAGCCTGTTTGCAGCTTTGGGAGGCAGAGCTGCTTTCCATCTCATCCTGTCTCTGTGCAAATCTGAAAGCATCTCTACATCTTTAAATGAAATACAAGCTTCTGCTGGTCAGAACAGTCACAACCACCCCCAGCCATGCCCAGTTAAAGCACTGGTAAGGACTGTATTGTGTACATGCCAAAAAATAAAATTACATTGTGTTGCTTTCACTTGGAATTGTCTTACTATGAAAGAAGAGCAAAGTTAAGGTGTCCTTTCAAAGACCTGTGCTGTGCCTGTCTCTCAGAGTGCTTATTTTCGTGACAGGAAGGTCTGGGAAGTTTAAAGGTGTGGGATAAAGAAAACAACCTGCATGAGTTTCACAGCTGGAACACAGTTTTGTTTCTAGATTTAACTCTCCTGTGCTACCAGACTGCATTCAGAAAGTCTATGATAACCTGATACAGGGTTTAGGAGTTTCAGTTTCATTTTTGTAACAGTATGTATTCTGATGCTTTCTGGCTATCTTCTGCTATATATTACTTCATCATGGTCAGATGGAGGAGAAAAAAGATTGAATCTGAGAGAGTTATCTATGAACAAGATTACACCGAGGATCAAATTCACCCGAAAATCTCTTAAGAGCAAAAATCTGAAAATATATCTAATATTTAATACATCAATAAATCTCTTTTCTACTGTCCCTTTGCTTTGAAAAAATGCCTATGATTAGTTAAGGAGAGCAAAGCATGATGCTCTGAGATAAGGAAAGCAGAACAGAATGATAAAAGAATCTTTGTTTCCAATTTCTTGACCAGCTCAGGAAGAGAGGAAAGATCTAAGAAGGGGACAATATGACATCAGCTCATCATCATAATTGGAAAGAAAAAACATGTGCCCAAGAACAATAAGATTCCTGATGGAAGTTCAAGAAACATTTAAAAAGAAAATGAGCCTGGAAGAAAGAAATTGGATTTTATTGTGTTTTGTCTCATCTAATTGCGTATGTCTCCAGCTAGCTAAAGTAACCACCAGGTTTCTGCAGCCCTTTGTGAAGACTGAAATTAATCCAATTTCACTGCCTCAGCTCTACTTAGAAACTTTTGAGAGGTAAGATTCACTGGAACACACCAAAAAAAAAAAAAAAATAGTTATATTAGGCATGCAGTGATAGCTCAGGGTCTATGAGCACATCCTAATTTATGTTGTCTTTGCACATCTTCCTCCATGTTTTGACGATCCTTGCTGTCAGCAATAAGAGAAATACTGACATTTTTACAACTATCCTTGTCACTTTTGTCTACTCAAAAGGCATTGTGACAAAACGCTGAGGGGTGTCACTAATATTCACTCTGTTCAGCTCATAACACCCATTGCCTGATCTTCTGGTGAAGTACCAGGCCCCAGAGGACACCAAGAGATCAAGCCAAAGATGAAACATCAACACTAATGTGTGATGTTGTACCCAGGCAGATGACTGGACCCTTTCACAGCAGAGCAAAGTGAGGCAGACACCCACACTCTGGATACAATCCAAATTTGGAGCGTCTGTTTTGTGCAGCAATTAGCGCTAATTTTATTTGTTGCGTAAATGAATGGCGGGGCTCTGGAGAACAATTAATATCATTGTTTCTGAACATTCTCCACTTCCTTTTTTTTTATTCTCTTAGTAATTCTTTGTGAAGTCCCAGGGATGATAAAGTGATAGAAGGAAACAAATACATTTTGGAATTCAGTCAAAACATTTGTTAATTTTTACCATTGCAGAGATTTCTTTGGAGATGGAATGTGATGTATTTATAAACACATGAAATTCTTTTTCCCATTAGTGTTGTTACATGACCTTTTAACCGCTTTTGCATGGGATAAATATCCTCATTATTATTAATGAACAACAAGAGTTGCTAAAACCTTCCGTGCAGTGACTTCTAATTCTCTTGCTGGCAAGAAAGTGTCCCCTAGAAACCCTCATTTAGTCAGCTGCATATAACCCTTTGACCCTTCTTTCTGGCTTTAGATCCCTCACAGCACCATTAGAAGTGGTTCAAAACTGCACCTTCTGCTAGACAAGAAATTCTAATATTCTAAAAGAAATGGAAAGAACAGCAACAGCTTGTGATAAATTGTCACGTTACATGTGCATTATAATAAGAAACAAATACTGTAAAATACATAGAAAATTATCCAATAAAAGGTCTAGGACCAGTCTCATTAATTTCTTAGTTCTAATCCAAGGTTACTATAATCTGTTGTTTCTCACATTCTGTTTTTCTGATTAAATTTTTAAGGCCACCTGCAACTGAGACTCCACACTTTTTCAAGTAATCTATTTCAATGCTTTATTAGCCTTTCTAACATTAAGGTTTTTTCCTCACATTTAACCTGAATCCCCCTCCTTTTACAGTAAATATTGCACTTTTTATGGTATGGAGTATCCATTAAAATTCAAAAGATAAAGCATTGTAGACTCTTTCCCTTTTTCAGCAATCTTTTTACATGTGTGAAGGCATAACAATTAATAGCTCAGGTAGATTTCTTCCTTGAAATCTGGAGTTTTGGACTGTACACAATATTCCACTTGAAACCCATGGGAGCATTCTTTGCTATTTATATTGCACGTAATAAAAAATAATATAAAAATATAATTGGTGATTTAGGATTTAGCAAAACACCAAAAATTGAGGAAAAATTCAAGTGTTGTTTGCATAAGATTGAAAGACTGTTTCATCTTTTTGCCCAAGCATCATTTTTTTTTTTTAGAAGGAGACTTACTTGAAAGATTGTGCTGATTTGGACAACTTGGAATTTTCAGGCAACAAAAACATGAGGTCAGGAATTTAGACTGGTTCTGAACAATTTGGGGAACTCAAATAAATTGATTAAATATAAAAAGATGGGAAAGCAGGTAAAGAAGTCTCCTGAGAATTACCACAAAGAATTTTTACCCTAAAGGTTTGAGGGTTTTTTTCCATGGTGTCTTATGATTTTATTTTTGAGTTTGGATTTACACGAATGTTGTTGAGAAGCCGAGTTGCTGGGCAGTCATATAAAACAGAGAAAAAGTTTCTCACTGCAGTTCTCCCACACCTTCAGTGAGCTTATTCTCATTTTGCATCCCCACTTTCATATGAAAGCACTACAAGTTACAGTGATTTACCATTATTTCCTGCCATAGTCAGAACTTATTGTTCAAATTCCCTACTGCCTTACAATGGTGCACTTTTATTTATCTAAAAGCACTATCCAGGGTCCCTAATAACAATCAAGTTGCTTGAACATAAAGAGAAATGTGGTGCTAGCCCAGAAGAGTTTACAATATGCTAGTCAATACTATTTTCAGTCGAGCTGAGGTACTTTAGTAGCAATGTTTCATCAGATAAAACATCCACAAGGACAAAACAAACAAACAAAAAAAGCATAAAGGGCTTTGGATTTTGAAGAGATGTCCATATAATTGATTTTTCCTTCCATTAGTCAGTCGGCTGAATATTTCCTTTAACCTCTGCTAATGTCGTGTCTTGCATTGTTTGTTCTTGAAGGAGAAAATTTCTGCAGGGGCTTTGCAGGCAATAAACGCAGGTAAGTTAAAGAATATTTGTAAGCCTGCAAATCCCAATAAAATAAAAGAAATGGGGAAGAACAGTGATTACAGCAGTGACAGTGCTGAGTTCCTGCTCCAGTAAAAACACTATTCCTGAGTTTGCAATGGTCAGTGAAGCAATTAGTAACATTAACTATTCTGATAAAGTGCTTCTAAAGAGTGAAATCCTGTGTCCAGCATAAAAACAAACCAACAGGTAATCAGAGGTATGGAGTAATACAAGGATGCAGAACATCACTTCTCTACAGGATGCTGCTTATTTATGATATCCTTTTTCCCTGCATTAGTCAGCAAAGCCCTTTAAGGGATGTGTACTGGGTTGAAATAACACCTACAGAGGCTTTACCTTTCAGTTAGTAGCTGTCATGATAATAAGACATTTGAGTAAGGTGCTCAGGTTAGTGGTTAGATTTAAAAAAGATATAGATTTGAAGAAAATGACTTTTTTTCAGAATAAAAGAGAATGTGGTTTGGATCAAATGAAGCATTGCATTTGATGCAAAATTCCTAACCTTCTTTCTGCATAACTTTTATTTTATGCATTTTTTTTTTTTTTTTCCAGCTGCAACTGTAGCCTGCTTCTAACTTCACAGGCAAATATTTTCAGTCTTCCTAAAATTCTATTTTCCACTGAATTTCCTATTATTTGAAAAAGTTTAATTTAAATACTTACAATTAATAATAATGTCTAACTTTATTAATTGCTACTTTGATTATCTCAGAGTCTTGATCTCAGGTTCATGAGGCCCAAGGTCTCAATGGCCTTGAAAAGCAATGCAGGAGAAAGTGGTCAGTGGGAATACCCCCTACACCTTCTACATACAGAAATATCAGAAGTGTTTGTGCCAAGGGCCATCTCCAACGTAGAAAAATGATGCAAAATCTGAGCTCTCACTTAGCTTTCTGTCACCTCTAACTTCCAAAGACTCCTCTGAATGACACAACTGTGTCCAAAGCTTTCATTAAGCCCTTGGATGAGTCTATAGTCAATCCCTGCCTGCAGTGACACTAGAAAGTAATTCCAATTCAGTAAAGTTCATGCAGTTTACACTTCCTATTGATCTTTTTGATTATTTTTCCTTTTAACTATAAGAAAAGGGCTTGTCAAACTGCCAGCAAATGCTTTGTTTCTGGGGTGCAGAAGAGCTCTCTAGAATGTAGGGCAGACTGACAGTTACCATTTCCTTTCCCTGCAGACAGAATGATAATATTTCCCATCATTTCTTGTGCTAGAGTGATAAGAAAAAAATCACAGCACGCTAGTGATAGCAACAAAAAGGCATAAGATTTAAGGAAGTCCATACGAGCTATGATAATTTAAGCAGAGAACACAGCAAACTGACAGATTGCCTTCAGAAAGCATGCAGTGTGCACTGATGTGATGAAGGAGTCTAACTCACTTGAAAGGATGAATGTGGGATGATCAGCAAGTGAAGGCAGGGAGATCTAGAATTCATTGTAAGCTGCCTTACCTAGATGCCACAGTGGAAAATAATAACATCCTTGTTGCTGGATATTGTCTGATCACTAACAATTGTTAAGCACCACTGCTGGACTGATTTCTGACCTTATTCTCTTTTTTACAGATCAAGTGAGATCTTCCCAGCACATCACCTTTAATCTCAGTTCTGTTCTGAAATGTGCTGTATCAGTCACCTTTGGAGATTAGATCTACTGAAAGGGAATTTATTTGTCCATTAACACTATCAGCATCAGCTTTTGGCACCTGATTCTAGAACAGGGCACATGAAAGCGTAAGTTAGATTTCCTTTTTCCAGTTTTGAAACAAAGTGGAATACTTTCATATTCCAGCCAACTTTTAAAATAGTTTTCTGCCATTCTGGCAAAATAAAAAATTCTGGAAGTGACTGGGCTTGTTAGTTTTCTCTGTGATGCTCCTCAAGTTAACTTTAGATCCATTTCTGAATTCTCATGTTTATTGTGCAGAATGGGGACTATCACAGAACAGCTTCTTTCACTCTCCATCTGGTAACTAATGTATATCTGTATTTTGATAACCGAGTCCCTGAGGGTGATTTCACAGCAGAAGTGAATGTACATTGCAAATAACTCCTGCTCATGGCCCAGTTTTTACACAGAAGTCATCAGGTTGTACTTTCTCCCTACTGTTCCTCCTAATTTTACCCAGATGTGAGACCCTGAGGTTTAACCTATGAGGCTGAGACTTTTAAACTGACATATCCCATTTTTCAGGCAGTTTCCTAACCAAAAGGCCCTAGGTGGGTTGTCTGCCTTCTGCTGGCTTGCAGGTGCAATCAGTGCAGTTCCCACACCAGGTTTTATCTGCAGACTGGCAGAGGTTTGTGCTGAAGGGTTGTCTGAACCTGTGGGAGGAACTATCTCAGCTTCTGCTGCTCAGACTAATGAGTTTCCTGCAACTCCACTGCAAACCCAGAAGTTGCACTGATACTTTCTCAAAGCTCCAGCCTGACTGCGTGTGAGAAATTCATCCTGGCAGGAACATAAATTCAAAGGAAAGTCAGTTTGCCTGGGGGTGGTAAATCCATCCAGGTGGAGTATTACTAGGTGTGCAGAAGATGTGCTGCAGGGCTGTACTCTGCATGCCCAGTACCACCACCTTTGACAAATGTAGTAAGAGAGGGGCAAGAGCCTAATGGAATGGACCCTCAAAAGAAGCCAGTGCTTTTGCAGCCTGTTTGTGATTTACCCCGGGGAAGGCTGGTTAGGAGGACATGGCTGTGATGTGGGTTCATTTTCCTGCTGGGCTGCCTGCAGACAGAGGTTAAACAGCTACAGCCCGTGGTAAAACCTTTCCAGGAGACAATACATCAAGACCTCCACGGGTAAAGCAAACTGTAACACACGTAGACGTCAGCAAGGGGCAGTGTTTGCTGCAATCAAAAGGTAGTCTTATATTAAACTAAGACATAACCCTCTTGGGAAACAGTATCCTTTCCATGGAGGGAAAAGGGCCTGGCTGATTTAATAGATCTGCCCAATTTCAAAATATTACGATTCTGTAATAACGCTGGCAGCACTTACTGCCAACAAAATAATGCACCTCAGAACAGCATTTATGGTTCAGCACAGAGTAGAAAGGAGGAAAATATCCTGGAAAAGAGCAGCCTATTGTATTGGAGTTACTGTGCTTTTTTAAGCTTTGTAATCATAAAGCAAGATGGATACAAATTAGTTATCTTTGCCTAATATTTATTATTCTTTTGTCTGCCTCTACTTGGAAGAGGTGAATGGTTGAATAAATTTTGCTTGAAAGGACACACAGTTGTTCTGGAGCTTCCTTTAACTACAATATTCTTTGTAAAATTCTGTTTAGAGTAATTTCCCCTCACCAACAACACAACAGTGGGTCATAAAAGAATGAAACAGTTACAGCTGATGCAGTATTACAATTGAACCTTGTTTACCAGCTTAAGTCTTGTTTTAGATACTTTGCACCATCAAAAGGCTCTGTTGTTTACTTTTAGGCAATATGTTTTGTGTGTCTCTGCTCCTTTTTCTCTACATTGGCCAAGCTTGAATTTTCAGCAGTTTATCAACATTTCACTGAATCACACAATGTTAGGGGCTGGAAGGAACCTCTGGAGATGATCTAGTCCAACCTCCCTGCCAAGACAAGTTCACCTAAATAAGGTATCTACATGAAAAAATAATAAATGGTAGTTGTCTGAGGACCATACAAAAGTAGGATATTTTCTACTGATGTCCTTAATCCGGGCTCCAGGGAGACAGCATCTTCCCTCTTAGAGAAGCGTCAACCCAGCATATTGGACCCTCTGTTGCCCTCAGAAGTGAGTCCCCTAGGACGACATTCTGTTTTGTGGGTGATGTTGTGATTTGAGCAGTTGGCCTTTTTGACTGTGGACGCAGCTCTGGTGGAGGTAGCCCAACATCCTCATCTCTGCTTTGTAGCAGCACCTGGTCTTTCCCAGCCAAAGCCACATACCTATTGGTTAGTGGCACTCGGGGGGGGTTGAGGTGGGCAAGGGAGGAAGTTATTTGCTGCCTCATCCTTGAGCTATCCCTCTTGCCCTCCCCCTCATTACACCCTCTGGTCTTACAAGGGCCCTCTGTTCCTGGGTGCTACACCAGGGGGTGCCTGTTTCTGTTTCAGGGAGGGCAGAGCCTGGCTCCACCAGTCCATCTCCCGTTCAGCCTCCCTGATGCTCCTCAACCCATTCACTCCCTCCTGCCCCTCGGCAGAGGCTCCCTCTGCTCGCAGCGCGCACAGCGGCTCTCGTAGCTGCCAGGGGGTGACAGGGAAAGGCTCCGGCATTCTCTACAGCCTGGGGGGCTGCATGTTTGTGTCGGAACTCTCCGCCTGCGGGAACTGAACGCACAACTTTGTGCCGTGTGGAGAGCACAGCTGATCTCCCCCCGCACGCCGAGTGCGCGGTCTCGTAGGGGCAGGGGGCGCTGAGCAGCGCGGGAGACTCCGCTCCGCACAGCCGCGGGACTCGGGCGGCTTTCGGTTCTATCGCCTTTAACCAGCCCGCGATAGCTCCGACACCGCCCCCCCCGCTTGCGAGGACAAACAAGCGAGCCCAGAGCAGCCGCTGCCCGCGACTGTCCCGGCTGCTGGTGCCGCCCTGCCCTGCAGACACGGGAAGCCTGTTGAAGGACTAGGGAGCAATTTGCACCCTGCTGCTGGACAGTCTGCCGTTACCCAGATAAAAACCCTACACGAAGGGTGCTCTGATCTCCGTTTTATGCTGAAAGGATTTGAAAGAAGATGCACAGGGTATGTCACCTATGCTAACTGTAGCTCAAGGAGCCCGGGAGCTCCTCGACTGCTGCTGGTAGAGAGGATTTGTGTGTAAAACGCGCTGTCTGCTTCTCAGGAATGATCCCAGATCACTGAATGATGTGCTTTGGATTAAGTTCAAAAATAGTAAACTGGAAAAGCACCAAGATTTAGATTTTCATCATACAATCATCCCTAGCTAGGAAGGTGCACTATAGAACTGAAGGAGACTTCAAGAGGAAACCAGAATCTAGCAGAATTTTGGCACTGTGAAAGTGGACCCGTGTTCTTTCTAGGATCAAGGAGTGGTCTTAACACTGCACTGCTTCACAGAAATGTTATTGGAAATTGTATTCTCCAGCTCTTGCTAATCTTCATAAGAAACGGAAGAAAATGGAAAACAGTTTTATCATACTAAGGCCACTGATGTGTTATTTTACAGACACAGAGCAGCCAGGATCAAACTTGGTGTGTTGTATGATCAGCCCTTCTTGAAAGAACCAAGTTTCAGCTTTCCCTCAATGTACTCCTTTTCCCTCACATACATTTTACACCGTGGATAGATTCTGTGTGTGGCAGTTGTGGCAGCAGCAGATTATAGCATCTATCTTCCCTCTACCACCCTTTGCTACAATTTGTTTGCCTCATCCCCTTGGAAATGCTGCCTGAACTACTCATGTGCAACTTCTAAAAGCCATTTAGCCAAAACAAACCGCATTTGGAAACTAATACAAGACTGGCACATCTGGACCTTGAAAAACCTGCACTAGCAGCAAGTAAACAGGTGCCTCAACAGGGCAGTGTTAACAACACTGTGATTTTTCAGGTGAGAAAGGAGATATGACTGACTATAAAAGTGACAAGTAGCTTATGAAACAAGAGACATGTCCTACAGCCACTTTTTCAATTGGCTGTTTTCACACCAATGCACTTTAAGACATTTCTATAAACATCTAATAAGAAAATAAACAAATAATTATAAAATGAAACAAAAGGCATAAAACAACAATAAACATTGACAACAGTAGAAATCACCCCAGAGAGAAGCTCCTGTTATATTTCAGTTGGCAGAGCTGGGAGCTGTATGGCCAAGATGCTCCTGGATCAGCTTACTCTTTATTCTTTTTACATACATCTGTTGTTACTTGAAAGTTGGTTAAAAGGTGACTGCACCTGTATTAATAAAGTAGTTCTTTCATTGGTGAAGCTTCTTACCTACTTTATTTTTTTAAGTTACAAAAGATTACTTACATTGGAAAAAAAAATAGCAGTGTACATGTGGTACTGAGGTACATGGTTCAGTGGGGACCTGGCAGTGCTTGGTTTTTAGTTGGACTTGATCTTAAAGGTTTCTTCTAACTAAAATGGTTCTATGATTGTGATCTGATAATTAAGGTTATCATTCTAAAACTACAGTGATTGTGAAGGCAAAAAGGGACTTAAGGACACAGTACACGTGGGCAATTTTCCTATGACTACAGAAAACAGGCAGTTGTGAACCTCCTTCTTATGTTTTTCAAGTAGAAAACTTGAAAAATTGCTTTTATTCATTTCAGGAGTTCAAAGAGATAAAGGATTCCTCAGATTTCTCATATGCCACCTAAAATCAATCTTCCTTAGAATTTGACCTCAGCCATGGCTTGGTTCCAGCTTGCATACTTCTAAAATTTAAAAAAAATAATGATTATGCCACTGAAAATGTGTAAGGTCTACTCTTCTTTGAGGGACACTTCACCAAAAAAAATGTCCTGAAGCTATTTGGGTGTTGGGATTGGATTTGTTTACAATGTTCAGGTGTTGTTAATGTGCCACTGAGCTGATGAGCTGAGGACTGCTGTAAGTTGTCTATGTAGACTAGGCTGTCTACAGGATACTGTAAGAAAGGTGTTCTGTCAAGCTTAGAAGGGTGAGAGGGAGGTCAGGGAAGATAGCAGGGTCCAAGTGATGAGTATGGGGTTGAGATTTTGGATTCAAGAAACAGAGAATGAAGAAGGCACTAAGTTCTGGTCTGAGAAGATGGAAAGTGCCATGACAGTGCAGGAAGGATTCTGAAAGATTACTTGTTTGGTCACTTGATTCAGAGAGACAAAAAAACAAAGGGGACAGAGGAAAAAAAAAAAAAAAAAAGAAAAAAAAAAAGGAGTGAGAAGACACTGCAGCCTCTTCCAGGCTATTGCTTTTGAGATGAACGAGTCAACATATCTATAAACAAAAGCTGGAATTGACTATTCACATGTTTTTCATGATTTACTGAAACTCACTTTTACATATTCACAGATCTTTCCAGATCTTCAGATAAAAAGGTCATTGAGTATGTCAATGTTTAAGGTGGAAGGGTATTCCCTAGGAAGGCACCTGAAGAAGTGTGGCTATTTGCTGTTGTGGAATTCTTTGTAATGTAAAGGAACATTTCTTTTAAGGACATTTTTTCCCAGGAATAGTGTTTGTGCCAAATATACAATGAAAGATGAGAATGATTTATCTACCCAAAGTGAAAAAGAGAACCCATCTGTCATATTAGACATTCACCTGTCTTCAGACTATGAGCTTTTTGAATGACTAATAATGAATCAAATTCACTTGATAATGAACAGCTCATTTACCCTTCACCAAGCCTATTTCTCCACACCAGTACCACTGAACAGGTTTTCCCAGATACAACTCAGAGAATGGCTTTCAATCACAACTGGAGACTAGTGCAGATTTTTATTGATCCAGGAGTTGCATGTGAGACTATGTGTCATGTAGGAGTTTTGATGAAAATATCAGAACTACTGTCACTCTCAATAGCACCAAAGGTTGGTTTGCTGCTCCAATCAAAGTTTTGGGGTCTGCTTTAATGACAAAGCCAGTAATTCAGAGTGAAAGGTCTCCACAGGGGCTGATGTTGTATCAATCTTATTTAACATCTGCTTAACTGTTATTCTCAATATCTACAATCAGTACACAAGCTCAGCTATGCAGGCAGACTACATCTTGCACCTCTTAACTCCTTGATCATGTCTGTGAATTATTGCTGTCATTTTCATCTACCTTTTTTTTGCCCTTACTCTTGTCTGTATTTAGACATTGGCTGTGTCATATTGAATTATGTTTGAATTCTAGCTAAAGACAAAAATGCAAGTTTGCTTTGTGAAGTGCCTCACACAATTTCAGGGCGTCAAAAGAGATCAGCATTCCCTCACTGAGAATGATATGTCTGTATGAAGACAACCCATCACTTCTGCTTTCACTCCCCAGCCTTTCCCCTTATGCTTCTCAAGAAAAGTGAGACTTCATGATAAATTTTGTCACCGGGGAGTTGACTTGAAAGATTCCTTTTAGGAAGATGTTTTTCCAAGTACAAAGATTAATATGGAAGAAGCCTGGAGTTGTTTGTTCAAGAAGATCTGTTTGTTGGCAGTGCAAAATGGAATGGAAAAAGTATGGGAGTTGTGGTTTTCTTGCACAAGGAAAGACAAGAAATGTATTAGATGTGTGGCACAAGAGAACCTTCAAGTATCTCAAATGAAGTGATTTAAAATCTACTTGATTATCTATACCTGTGGCTTAAATGCAGGAGGAGGCTTTATAAAGCTGATTTTAAAAGCTGAGCTATTGCCTGGATTAAGATGGATAAAAAGAATCAGTTCTTTACATTAAGCAGAACTGCACTGGTGTCTTATTCAGCAGGTACCAGACTAATATAAGGAAATAATATTAAGTAAATATTGAAGCCTAAATCTTGACCCCAGAGCTAACATGGCCTAATTCACAACTTCAGGGCAAATATAATTCCTACTTTTCCAGGAAGAATGCAATTCTTAAAGCAGCATATTTCACATTTGTTTTCACCTCCATGCTTTCCATGCTTGTCTAGCAAGTGTATAGTCTGATAAAAAAAATAATCAAATATGATTAAAAACAAACAAGATAAATTCTATTTTATCAATGACTATTTGTATGTAATAACTAATCAGTGCTATTCTCTCACCTCTGTTATTCTAGGTTAATGCCAGGTTTTACATAGGATGTACTGATCATTACCAAGAGCGTGAATTCAAGTGAATATCTTCTTTAATATCAGAAGTGTTGATTTTACTCAGAATTTGCCATAACAAGTTTTTGGAAAAATTGTTATAGCTGCATTTATATTAAAACCTTTTATTTTTAGAATTCTGTCAATCCAGAAAATGCTGTTGCATTTTAGTCATGAAATGTGTGGTTCATATCACCTAATTTTGGAAATCTAAAAGTTTAATAGCTACTTCTAAGCAGATCACTCTGACATCTCTTGAGAGTCAGTAGTGAAAAATAGGCATTTTCTGGCAGCAATTCACAAGATCTGTCTCATCCCAAGTTTTAGAATGCAAGAATATCCTTCATTATTCTCTTTTTCTCTCCATTGCAGCCTGTCCTTTTAGGGACAAACTCAGGTATAGAAAATCCTTAAGCTGTTTCAGTTGTGGCTGATAGATCTTAATTCTCAATGATTCATTGAAGTTATTGGGAAGTATTAACACACATAAGACCTAAGTTTTCATCAGCACGAACTTTAAGGGCTCTAAAATGTGTATATGAGCAGCAAAAGCAAAAAGAAAAATTGTCCAAGAAATAACACTAATTCCTTTGGACACAGAATTCTGATTGAATACTAAAGTATAGTGGAAGGATTTTGTTTATCTTCTTTGTAGAAACACCCTGACATAGAAAATAAGGATTATTCCACAGATGGAATCTGTAGGTTCTATAGCATGTCTTATTTGAACTGTGATGTAGTTTGCACACTGAGCATTCTAACAAGACTCTGAATTTATTTCATATTACTCATATATATTTCAGTAGTAAATATTTCATAATAAAAAGAACAAAAAATAAGGAAAAGAAAAAAAAAGAGAACCTCCCCAATCCTCCATGTGCATTATATGAAATGCCAAGGAAATTAGGAATCCATTTTAAGAACCAAGTCATAACCATCTACTTCAACAAGTTAAGACAGAGAATTAAAAACTTAGCTAATGTCTTGTGTCAATTAGGCCATTCAAAACTAGATATGGTTTATTTTTAAATACTGATGTTTTCCTTAAAAACACATCCATTTCAAGTACCTGGTTAATTTCAGCTGTTCTTAGATACAAAGCTTCAGACTGAGCCTTAAAAATGTAGGAGGATTCATTGAAGAGTCCCCCAGGAGTGCCATCAACCAACAACAGAGGAGAGTTCTCTTTGGCTGAGAAAATTTTACCTGTCGCAGCTTTAAGAAGATGCTTTTGCCCCAGTGAGCTAAAAATCTCAATCTAAGAGGTGAGGCAGAGGTAAAAGATACTTGGAAAAAATAAAGCAGTGATAGGTGGAATGGTAATAGCATTCCTCACAGCAGCACAAGTGTTGTTAAGCATTTTTGGGCACTGAGGTATTTTAAGTCAGTGAAGTGTAGAGAGGCATCTTTGTGGATTATATTGATAATATCTGTCAAATGTGAGGGGTGGCATGGAAGAGGGGACAAAGAAATCAAGGATATAACAGGGGAATAAGAGAGTCAGCAGCTCTGACAGCAGCTGTGAAACATTTTGGTAGCACATGAAAGGTGACAGGTGGCATGGAGACATAGGAATTAGTAGAAGGAATATTAAGACTGATCTGGATGATTTATGAACAGAAATGTGCATGTGTGTGAAAGTGCCAGCAGCAACAGAAACAAAAATATTAAGAAATACTGTCCCTTAACTGACACAGAGCACTGTGGTGTCATTCAAATGACCAGATAAGAAGAGGAAGGGGCTGCTGATCCAGAGTTGTAGTGAAAAGAGTTTTGGAGCCATAAATGACTCCAGAAGGAAAACAAAAGAGCAGTGAACTTTGGGATCTTAGCTTAAGATTGCCAGCCCAAGATAACCCAAGAGATAAAATGGGGACTTGAAAGTCAGTGCCACATAAATGATCCTGACCCACCTGGAAACACATGCCTTGGTCCTTGCAAGTAAGTGTGTCTGAGGGCATGAGTGAATAAAATCTATGTAAAAATGAGTGTATTTACACCAAATCAGAGAAGTATTAATATAGTTGAACAATAAATACTTCTGATAACAAATAAGTTAAGTTATGCAGACTGGGAAGACTGGATGCACATCTGGTCTCTGGCAGATAGTCCTGTAATGTTCCACTTGAGTTTTGTCAAGTGTATTAACTACTGTTCCCATTTTTTTCCATATACAGAAAACTGTGGTTATGCCAGCAGGAAGTTTTGAAAAGTGATACAGAATATTCCTAGAAAAGCAAATCACACTTGTGCAAGAAGAATGGTGGTGAGTTGATATGGTTTTAGTATCAAGCAAGTACTCATTCATCAGCCATCATGACTTTCAGAAGCTCCAGTTATGCAATCTCAGCTCTAACATTGCCTACGGATTGGGGATTCTTCATTTTGAATATCATTCACACTTTATATCTTTCAGGATTTTACATTAGAGTAGTTGGAACACTGGTTCCATGAACTGAATGTGCTTTAGCATCTGGAGGAAATTGTCTGGCTTAATTTCATCTAAGAAACTAAGAAATCTTTGTGTGATTCATGACCAGCCTACATTTGATCTACATGCAGACCAAAGCATGGTAAGATATTTATTGGACAATGGAGATCAATAACATGTTGGGGTTTTTTTCCTAATTCCTTCCACTTTACACTTAATTTGATAGTGACTTTTTGATGCCAGAACACATCTATATAACCAAACTCTATTCTGGCCTAGAAAATTCAAGCTTTATACAATGGGATGTAAACAGCAAAGAGTTAAGAAATTCTGCTTAAGTTTTTATGTTAGGAATATCTTTCTGTATTTACTGTTCTTTGAATTTACCTGCAGATGGTAGTTTATATAAAGAGTTAGAAATGCATTTTGATTATTTTACTTCAAACCTCTTTCATGTATTTGCAGTTACAATTTCAGTCAAATGTACCCTTCAGTTAGTTTCCACAGAGACAGTCACCTGAGTATCAGCATCTACCTGAACATGCTGCCCCATGCAGTATATTCAAGGCCTAATTAAAGATAAATAGACCTGAGAAAATGCTTGCTGAACTCTACCAAAAGTCAAACTAGGAGTCAAAATACTAAATCAAATAATTATTCAAACATTGTTACTGAGGTTCAAAGAGGAAAACACACCCACAGATCTATTTAACTCTCAGAAAAACAGACAGACATCTAAAATTCTTCCACTGGCTCTCCTTACAGGAACTGATCTCCCATGGTTAAATACTTCTAGACATATTTGCCACTTAAAATAATTTGGGGTTCCTTAGGTGGGATTCAGCTGCCCAAACCTGCTCAGGGGAGATCAGGTCAGGCTTGACAAGACTGAGCAACCTGATCTAGTTGCAGATGTTCCTGCTCACTGCAGAGGGGTCTAGATATCATTTAAAGGTCCCTTTAAACCCAAACCATTTATAGTGAGATTCATGTTGAAATCACTGAGACAATTTTCCTTGAGGACAATTAATAGGGAATAAGAAGCTTTAAAAAATATCTAAATATTGCTTCTCAACTTGATTCACAACATCTGGAGATTTTTTTTCTGTATACTTAGAATAGTAAATTCTCATCCAACAATATTTTTAATAACTTTCTGTATCATCTTTCACTCCAATGACTCCATGTCACAAAAGAGCTTGAATGATTTGCTAGCTTATTATGTTAAACTATCCAAGAAAAGTAGGTTGCTTTGACATCAGGGAACCAACCCCACACAGTGGAATACTGCAAACAAGCAGCATCTAAAGAGAAAATGCAGAAAGATGAAGCTTGCAATAATGAAATATATTGTATACATATATGTATATTTATGTCTTGGTAAATAAAACAAGCAACTATGCGAACAGAAATAAAAGTTGATTCCCACTTAAGACTGAAATTCTACCCTTATTCCCCTGATTATACAGCATTTGGGAGCTGGAAACCACATTCTCAAAGAGGATTCTCAAAGGTAACTCTGTTTGCATTCCAGCACATTGCACTGGGAGCTTTGCTTCCAAATTTTGGCCTCAGAAGTGACACTGAGTAGCTTTTTCCTGAACAGCCTGACCTTTCTATTATTGGTACAACAGGACTTGTTATTAGTTTGGCTTATAAAAATAATCTTTACTCAATGACAACTTCTGGAACTCAAAACATTGCTGAGGCTGGAAGAGTCCCATAGGTCCAGCAGCTGGGATGTGAAAAGGACACAGGGAGAGTCAAGTCCTTTCCAATTTATGCTCAGATTTTTTGGACATATTATAGGGATGGACAGTGAAAATAACTATTTTTTCTGAACTTCAACTCTTTTGTCATTGTACACTGAAAGTTCATTCCATTAGAAAGGGAAGCACTGCAACTTAACCAGGAAAATTAAACAAAATTCAAAACAAAAAGCCACCACACCATGTTTGTGCTGATGTGAGCTACCTTGCTCTGCCTGGGAAATAGGTTTGCTTTTTTTTTTCCTTGCTATTTACTACTACTGCAGCTATTTAAAGGTCAGGTTTTCACATGAAAGTGAAAGATTTATTTAGGATTAAGACTATGTTACATTACAGTTCCATAAGGACAGAAGAAGAGCACCTGTTTTCCAGATATTATTGTCAGAAAATTGCTGTTCACCAAGTCCATATCTTAAGTGACAAATCAAATAAATAGGACAAAAAACTGGCTACTGCTCAGCTCTTCATGGAGTGAGGACATAGGGGAGCCACCATGATTGTTCTCCCCATTGCTGCTCATTAAGGATATCACATAGTCCCAAGCCTTCCAGAAATTACTTTTCCCTGCAAACATCTACAGAGCCAGAAACTCCAATGGTAGCCCAGAAATCTACACACCCTAGGCAGGTATAGGATAGAGGGAAAGTTTTACTTAACATCCCAGGGAATGTTTGGTAGAAAAGCTGAAGCAGAAAGCTGGAGCTGATGGGCATCCAGCCCTGTGTTCTGCACTTTGCAGTCTCTCCTCACCCGGGCAGGTGCATCCTCTCACCTTTGCACCTTTCTGGGGCTCTGGAGATGAGCAGCATGACTGAACTTAATGACTGACCCTGCTCCACCCTTAAGCACTAAGCCATCGTGGTGCCCACACTCCTACGCTTTATTTTCCTACACAGCAGTGCCAGCTTAGCATTTAATTTTGTTTCATTAGAAGAAAATTATTTTTTAATTATATTTCATTATTTATCTTAATATTTTCAAGACTGCTGCTGACAGAGGCTTAAAGGAATCCAATCCCATTTTCATTAGAGAGCTTCTCTTTGCATTCACCTCACATCTCCATTATGGGCTGTCATATGCTTCATGCACAGCAGTAATGGCCTGGGTAGGCACTCATAAATATCCTGCTCATCTCCACAGCAGTGGTGTAATTGAGGGTAAACACAAATCAGTGGTGTTTGCCCATTTCTAATGTGGGTATTGAAGGTCTCTCCCATTTCTCCCTGTGTAATCTGGGTGGCTTTTCCCTTATTTAACACCAAGCTGCTGCTCTAAGGGCAGAAGATATTTGCAGAAATCATGGCAGATCCCTGTCACTTCTGCTGTCCTCTGTCCATATCCAACTGTCTTAGCAAGGACGGAGGGTGTGTTTGCTCAACAAATCTGTAATTTATGCTTTCTAAAGGCATGGAATCAACCTAAGATTTGGAATTCAGAAGCCTTTCAGTTATTTGTGATTATTAACATGCATTTCTCTATGATAATGTGTTTTCTAAGGTTTATAAGGTTATAGGGATAAAGCACATCTTTAGGTTCCTTTTAACTTTCTCATAGTTGAGCTGTCATTCATCTCCACAACTGGACAGAGGAGAGAAAATCTAATGAAAGACTCACAGGTTGAGACAAGAATGGGGAGAGAATTCAGGAATTACCATAATGGGCAAAACAAACTCAGCTTGGGAAAAAATAATTTATTCCAATCAAATCAGAGTAGGATAATAAAAAAAAATAATCTCAAAACACCTTCTCCCAACCTATCTTCACACACTGTTTCTTCTGCTTTTCTCTTTCAGTACAATAGACCACAAATATTAGGCCCAATTCTAGAAAAATATTGTTTAGGAGAAGAGATATGAGGGGAAAAAATGTATTAAAAATATTTAGCTTTATTTAAATCTCATTTATTCATTATTACTATACTTTTAGGATTCATATGATATAATTTAAGGCAAAACTGTACCAACAAATTCAACTTTTTCCATATTTCACAGTAAAAACTTAATTTTTTTTAAACTGTGGAAGAAATGACAATGATCTTAACCACAAGGGATATTTAGGCACTGTGGATAGTTTGGCAAGAACATTATAAAATAACTTTTTTTTCCATCAGTTTCTGTAATGACATTGCAAGGCATCTATCTACTTGCAGGAGAAGTATAAGATGGAATGATACATTTAGTAGGAACTGCTATTCTTTTTCCTTCCCCTCTCCCCACTGAAAGATAAGAGTCAGTGCTCAAAATCCTACAAAGGTCTCTGTAAACAGCTGCAGCAGGGAGGGATTTTTTTTTTGACTGCTTGCTCTTTCACAGCAATGTTTCCTTATTATCTGTGAGGCCAGGAGAAAACCAATATAAATCTGAGTGATATTAAATTCACACTGTGCTATTTCCTCCCCTAGATCTCTAGTAGCTTTCACTAGCTTGACAATGGTTAAACAATAAGTACTGTCAAATTTATTTTAAATAATTATACACTAGAAGAGTTACATCAAGAGGCAAGTGTTTATAATGTCTGCTGTGCCAGTAGCTTTCAATTAAATCTCAATTTGGTCTCTTGGAGCATCCTGGCCAAAATTTGCAACTAATTCTACCTTGAGCTTCAGAATCTATTCAAGTATTTGGGGGTAAAGAAAAGCATTTCTTAGGTGCCATAATAACCTTGTAATCTTACATGACACCAAGAAGTTTCAATGCTAAACATGAAAGATACAGTTCCCACTGGCAGCATATTTATTTCCTTACTCAACTCTTAAGTCATCAAGGTTGTTTACTCAATTACATCTCTGTTATGTTTTCTTTTGGCTACTCCATTCACCCTTCTTTGCACACAATTCCCTGCAAAAAACATCTGTTTCTGGTTAAGTTTTTATTCTGCTCCAACTTTTGTTACTCTGAACTCCAGCTATGTATGGAGTAGATACTGAGCCTAACGACCTTCATTCAACAACAGAAAAGTGCCCAAAGTAGCAGAGCTGTAGGGACTGGGCAGACCTCCAAAGTGTTTGAGAGAGAAGTGACTTTCCAGTCAGCTTTTCATGGTTCCTTAGGGAAAGAGAAGTAGGAAGTTTGGGTGAAACCCTATGGATGAATGAATGACTGTGGGATTCGTTTCCTACACAGATTAATCTTTCCCTACATCTAGTTTAGTAGTCTGAGCTCTCAGTAATCAAGGAAGACACAATGAAAGGACTCAGTTTGAAAATCACTCTAGATCACTGTGATTTAGAGATCTGAGAGGTCAGCTCAGCCAAGCCATAGAAGTGCCTATTTTTCTCAAGTCAGATCTGAGGCCAGGGTTCCATTCCCCATGTCTCCATCTACCAAAGACACTCTCTAAACTATATATATAATAAATTACCTGTATTGCAATCATTAAAGCCAGAGGGTTTGTTTTTCATAGCATCTTTTCTCCCCTGAAAAAGTCTTGAATATCCTGAAGCTCTTTTCAAATTGAAGTATGATAGGCTACTTTTTAAAACCAGAATTGGTCTGGTGATGTCTTGCAGTTCAGACATCCCTCCAACTGAAGACACTTCAATGAGCACATCCTACAGGTATTATGTAAAAGGCTGTTCTAAGGATGGATATGGTCCTATTGACATTGCTCCATTTTATTAAAAACTTTGTATTCCCTTGGAAAATAAGCTAGAGTGATGGTACCTGACTTCTCAGGATAACAAACCAGACACAAGGATGCTTTGAGGTCATTCTTCCTCAGTTCTTCCCGCTAGTGCTGTTCTACTTTGTATTAAATGGGTAAAAGTCTTTTGAGACAAATGGAATTGCTCCTTATTAGGGTAATCAGGACATATGCTATAGAAGTGGGGCACTTTTTTTTTTAGTTTCAATGCTAATGAATATTTGCACCATCTACAGCTGAAACTAAAAAAGGTAGTCTTCCCACAAATGGACAAAATGCATCACCACAGACACTCAGCCAAGAGATCAGAGTAGTTTCCTTCATCTACCTGATGGAAATGTGAACCCACTGTTTCTTTCAGCTGACTTTGCTAGTAGAACATGATGAATCTAGGCTTCATTTTGTTTCCATTTTTACAAATACATAACATAGCATGGAGTTTTTGCAGAGCCATTATATATTTCATACTTTTCTTCAAGAAGAAACAATAGCAATACCAAACTAAATATACATTTTACTAGCCCTTCTCTCCCCTCCCCTTTCTCAGTTCATCACTCACATAAAAAAAATAATGATAAGTAATTCAAGCAGGCTTTAACCATCTTGTTTAGATTAAAAAAAGGCTGCTGAAGAACAACTGAAAATCAGTCTGGAGTCACCACCATCACTGATTAATTTCATTTTCATAGCTCTGTATGAATCCTGTGCAGCTGGGTTTGTTTTGGTGCTTATGTGTGAATGTAGCTTTAATGCAGATCCCATGTATTAATGATTTCCTCTGAGCTACAAGGATGCATTTCTCAGCCTGCAAGTGCTCAGAGGTTAGCATTATGCATATGTAAAATGTCAGTTTATGACTACTAGACAGACACTTTTATTGTTTACACATATTTCCTTTGTCCTCCCTCACCTATCTACAAGCAAAATTATTCAAAAGATAAGTCAAAACTTCAGCATATTTTCAGAATTCATTTTTACCCAAAATTATAGTTCCTGAAACACATGTTGGACCAAAACAATGGTTAAAAAAAAAAAAAAATTAAAAGAAAAAAATCTGACATTTCCCTGAAAATGGAATGTTCATTTTATACTACCACCAAAGACTGGTTTCATTACTGAGTGTCAGGGGGTCACACGATAGCAACAGCTTTTGCATGTCACTCATTCTACACTTGGGCATTTTTCCAACAGGAGCTTCTTTTCTGTAGGGGAAAAAGTGCAAAGGTAGGTGTAATGTTAAACGAATAATGAAGATAGAGACAATTGTCAAGGTGCTTTAACACCTTTATTAACTGCATGGGCAATAAGATCAGCTATGCCTGCTGAAGCTTAAGAACAATACTTCCTATTTCCAAATGTTAAAATAATTCACTGCCAGTCAAACACTGGACTGCAGCAGCCAGGTTTGCAGAAGCATCATGATCTTTGTTTCTATTAATCACACCTTCAGTGTAGGTCTGAAATGAGATTAAGACAAGCTGACAATCTAGTATTTGAGCATCAAGTCTGAGGTCTGACAAAAAGTCTTCTAGCAGTGCCATTAAGTTCAAATTCTTGGAAGACTATGGTTACATGAGAATGTTAGCTTTAGCTTGAAAGGCAGCAGGGAGGCCTCACAGCCAGAGGGGAGGAAAGAGAAACCTTAAAAAAAAAGCCTGAAGCTAGAAATTAAGTAAGAGTTAAAAAAAATAAACCCAAGCACCAAACCACCTTCTGCTTTTCTTTATCAGACCACAGATTTACTCACCACAATTCAATTCTATTGCTTCAGTTTTATTTACATCTCAACCCTTACCTTGCTATGTGACTTTAATCATGTTATTGTTCTTGGAAGTTCTAGCTAGAAACAGTTAGTGTTACTTATGATCATTTCATAAAACATCACCTTACCATCTCTATTATTTGTTACTTTTCCTCCTCACATCTAGCAATCACCTTTGACATAACATTACTTATAATGGACTCGAAAGATTTGTAGACAATTTTCCAAGTCATTATGTTCATTAAGTATACTCTAACAGACTTATATGCAATGGAAGGAGGTTTTTCTTCATGACATAAGTATATGTCTGGCTCGAATGCAGCTTCACTGTTTTGCAGTTTTATATCTGGGCATTACTCAATCATGTTTAATACTTTCAGTGCTCTGAGTTTCAGAAGATTAAATGGATTATTTGGAGGTGAATTAAAATGTGTTTAAAGTAGATGCTGTAAGGCAATTGCCAAACAGGATAGGAATAAGCCAATACATTTTTTTAAGCAAGTAAATTTGCTTAAAAATGGTCAACATGAATTAACATTAGCAAAAGATTTCAACCAAAAAAGGGGACATTAATAGTATTGATCTAAATATTTTGTTTAATTTTTAAAATATTAAGAACCTTCACAAAACAAAGCCAAGTGTTTTGTGTTGAATGAGATGTTTCTATTTTCAGAAATAATTATCTCTTCACACTTCTCTGCTTCACATCATCTGTAACTGATCTGTGCTCTTCTGTGGAACATGCATTTCAAGAAGGCAAGACACCAGACACTCTTCCCAATGTACTCCTTAGAAGCACAAAACGTTCGAAACAAATGAATCTAATTTAAAGGAGGCTGTCATGAGAGTGTTTAAAATACTAATGAATTAATAATAAATGCATTCCTTGCATAAATAATTGAGCTTGACAATCAATTCTGGTGTGAATTCATTTGTGTTTTGCTGCTGGAGCTTCACTGGTACCCTTCTCTACCATTCAGATTTTGTGTTTTGCTGCTGGAGCTTCACTGGTACCTTTCCCTACCATTCAGATTTTCAAGTTCATCCAGTGTTTGACAGGAGATGGAGATGCTCAAGTGACACTTCTGTCAAGGTGTTTACTCCTAGGATTACTTTTAGACAAGTCAGTAAGAGATGGAATTGTCCAGCACCTCAATATTCCAGATTCCTTAATTATATGATTTATGAAGTTTAATATCTAATCTGAGGCACTCAAGTTAGAAAATTCCAGTGTGAAAATACTGAGACTACTGAAGACAGTGAGAGCTTCCCCTACAAACATTTACCCCATGCTTTCAAAGGAGAAGCTAATGGCAGAGTTTCAAATATAGATGTAATACATTTAAGCACCTGCTCCAAGCCTGCCAGGACATACATTCAAAAATCTGGCCATTGGCCTACATGAAACTGGGAAAAAAATCTGGAATTTCACAAACCTGTTAGAGACATCAGCTGTTCTTCATAGTGATTTAAAAGTCATTATGAATGAGAATTAAAACCAGAACTGCCTGCCTCTCCCCTCTCAAGCACACTACTGCTGTTTTCTACATAAGCTTTCCTTCCCCAGTATCAACACTATCAACCACTTTGACACATCACTGGCTGTTTTGGCTGCTCCACAAGACTGTACAAAGTAAAGCAGGCAGAAAGTCGTTGGGTGGGCAGACATAATGGCTAGCAGACAGATGAGTAATCAAAACAAGAGCTTGTGTGTTATGTTAGCCTAATATCACTACTTTGTCTTTCTATTCTATTGGCATTTAGAGTGAAAAAGGAAATTCTAAGCAGTACTAAACTAAACATAGTTTATGAATACAAAGTGTTTCTGCCAACAAAGCAAAGACTGCAGTTTATACAATTCAAATGAAGAATTGTTACAAAATTCTATTGTTCATGAAGCAGAAAAGCTTTAGCATATCTATGGAAATTATCTAACTCTGTTGTGTTTACTTGGGTTTTCCTTCTCTCCTACCCCTTTTTTTCCTTGAGATATGCAAGTATGAGATTTACCTATCATAGAACCTTAGTGAAAACAGGATTGTGCAGACCTCAGCTGTAACCCATAAACTCAAACATCAGCCTATGACAACACAAAGAGAGACTATTTGGATATCATTTGAATATCAGATACTCCATTGCCTGGTGCTCATGGGTTATTCTTTGAATCTGGTTTGGTTTTTTAGGAGGTAAGGTACATTTGCTACATTCCATCATCTAATATTTCAACTAAGGATAACTCACATTAGTTATATCAAAGTTTTAGACTCCTTCATACATAATCTGTAGTAATTTAAGTTTAATTTGAAATAAAATAATTTCTATTTTAAAAAATATTAATGTTCAGAAATTCTGTGGAAATGTTAAAGACTTATAAAGAGTGCTGTCAGTATTTTTAGTCTTAATGGAGATTAAGTTGCAAATGAAATTGAGATATAAAAATAACTGCAACTTAAGAGTTATATTTTTAACTATTTTTATTAAGTTTTCAGATGTTTAAGGATACAACGTTTTGTGCTTACTGAAACTAGAAACCAAAGCCTTTTGGTAGTAGTAAAAAAAAAATTCTTAATTGGTAAACCTTTTAAAGGAGAACAAAAAAATTTCTGTAAATATATTTTCTGAAAATAAAATTTATCAAGGAAGTAAAATATGACTCACACTAATAAAACTATATATAATGTTATTCATGGATATATAGATCTAGGACCATGTCATCCTTCACACAACCACACAGAATACAATCATTCACAAAATTAGAGTGCATAGTATGCACTGGAAGTCCACTGAGGATGAGTTACTCATATTTTCATACTTTGAGAGTTAAGCAAATTTTCTTTTGCATCAAATGAAAAAGTTATATTGAAAAGTACTAGTTCACCAAAACAAAATTAATATGAACATTCCAATTTCAATTCAGAAAAAAAACCTTGGGTAATAGATTTATTCTGGTCCAAAATATCATACCATTAAACTGCAGCTTTAGGGCTGGGTCACTTATGAGTGGAATTAACATCATGTAGCATCAGCTGTCTAGTCTCTAGGTGTTTGTGTTGGAGACAATCAAGCCCTGGATTTCAGATAATTGAACCTTAGTGTTTATACAGGTGAACAGGCACTTTGAGTCTGATTCAACTGGTCTACCTTAGAAGTCTACTTCAGAGCAAGACAAATCACACCTAGAAATTAATACTTGTGCCTACTGATTATAGATGTTGTTCAGACAGTTAATGCAAACATAGATATCTGATGTTAAAACCAGTAACTCCCACCTTATGTTTATCTCACAGTCAAAAAGGAATCTGGAAGCTGAATCAGATGCTTCTGCTGCACAGATAACAGACTAACAGAAGGATAGGAAATGTACAAAAATTCTATTATTTTTGCAGATGAAGCCTATGAGAAGCTTAAACCAGAAATCTCAAAAAATGAAACCAACCTATTATATGTAGCTTGGAGAAACCTACATTTTTGTGACAGAAAAGCCATATGTGGGAGAAGATGGAACTTCTAACTATTTTAACTGATCTTTAAGCTATTCCTCTGTTCTGTGTTGGGTAACGTGAGTCAGTGCAAAAATACTATTACTAGGTAATCTACTGACACCTTGCTAGGCTTTTATGTTTGCTGATCAGCTTTTCTATTGCACAGTTCTCCTCCTCCATGCTCATGTTGACATAACTGCTATGTTACTGACCAAGATTTTCCCTTTTCAGCTTCTTTCCATGTTTATTTATATGCCTAAAATTACATAGGATCACTCCACTAAACTTAGATGTTCTTTTCCATGTAATCCAGGATGTTCAGTCATTTGGAAAAATTACTGTCCTCAAAAGAGGCTTACCTGTATTTTCATTGTGCACAGGTAGTTTGTGAGTGCTTTATTTGAAAGCTGATGGTATTCATGGCAAAAGTATTCTAAAGTGCAGTTTAGATCAACCATCATAGATCACTGGAACATGACAAATATATGACACTATTTGGTAATATAGTAAAGGAAAAGGAAAAAATAAAAACCACACAAAATCCAGAAACTCAGAGGCTCGGAGACACCATGAATTTCACCTTCCCCATATTGAGAAGTTAAATAAAAACTCCATTTGACAAATGGGCAACATTCCCCCTGCCTGTCCCCTTTCCCCACCACCAAGAAAGAAGGCTGTACAAGAGAAAAAAAGGTTTCATTGCATTTATCAGATTTACACCACTCAGTAAAAGCTGAGCTACATTTCCAAAGAACAGTCTCTGTGTTTCTGAACCTAACTTTGGCAGTCACTGAAAGTTTTGAGCATCCCTAGAATGGCTTTAAGTTGGAAGAGACCTTAAATATCATCAAGGTCCAACCCCCTTGCCATAGGCAGGGACACCTCCCACTAGGTCGGGTTGGTCAGAGCCTCAACCAGCCTGGTCTTAAAATTGCAGGGCTTCAGCTCCACAACTTCCCTAGGCAGCCCAGTCCAGGGTCTCAGCACTCTT
>JAOEGS010000484.1:31784-49826 GCA_025447755.1 Corythornis vintsioides | reverse complement strand
CTGGGCAGCCTGTTCCAGAGCTCTGTCACCCTCACTGAGAAAAAATTCTTTCTTGTGTTGACCCTAAACCTCTTGTGGTCCAACTTGCACCCATTGCCTCTCGTCCTTCACATTTGAGGTGTGGATTTCACAGAATTTACAGATCTTAATTTCATAACTATACATTAAGGTCAAACCAGCAAAGGGATTAAATTAATCTAATTTCTACTTCAGTGAACAGAAAAAAGTCTCCCAGCATCATCCCACCACATCACTTGATTTTATAAATCACATACAAGATGAGCGTTTATAAATCTAGAAAAATTAATCAAGTCTTTCTCATTCTGCTAAGTCTACAAAGTTTAGATGTGGCAGAAAAGTGAACTAATTTAAAATTGTCGTTTGGGTCAGCATATCTATTTACAGTGCTCAATTACATGATCATATCATTTTGCCCAGCCTTCTTTATATTGGCAAGCTATAAAAGAGCTTCTTCAAATGGAACTATTGTTCTGCTGCACACTCTAATAATAGCATAGACTATATATAAGGCCTCAGCTACAGGGCTGTGCAGAGGACCTGTCTTGATAAATTCAGAAGTTTCCTATTGCATCAAAGTTCCTTCCTCTTCTCTTTGCAGTCTCTCTTGCCCAAATATATCAGACTGTATTTGGGCCAAGCAGCTCCCCCCCACTAAGCTCCCACATGGATCACATACTGATCTGCTCTTTTCCTTAGGACAGACAACTGCATTTCATTATTTCCACATTTAAAAGGCTACTCTCTTTCTTTAAGCACAAATAGTCTAGTCTGTCATATATACAGAACTAGGTGTTATTTACAGGTCTGTATTTTCACTTTCTTATTAAGAGTTGCTGACAAAAAGCTTCAAAGGGCTCTTACCCGCTCTAGACCTCTCTTCTGTTTGTCAATGGTTGATGGTTTACCCATAACAGAGAAGTAGCACTTCAGTCCCAAGTATATAATAAAATATTTTGGAAGTCTACTAGAAAACTCACTTTAGGATATTGGTACATTCTTACAGAAGTCAAAATATTGTGGTAAATAGTCTAAAGGTCTTTAAAGCAGCTGAAAAGTTTTGTTTTGCTTTTAGCTGATGAGACGACAGAATTAAAAGAAAAGAACAGCTTCTTATTTTCTGGATGATTAAAGAACTTGTAAGAACATCAGTGCTGGTGACTTTTGATAATGTATATATGGAAGGTGGACAACAATAAAATAAATTGTGAACTAGCAGAAAAAATATCCTAGCTTTAAACCAAGGAGATTACAAGGGAAACAGTTATGAAAGGAGAGCAACTGCTTTTTAATTCTGTCAGAGATTTTAGATATTCTCCCAAATCAGGATCTCAGTAAAGGAAAAGTCAAAAACACAGCTTATTCAGCTCAAAGAGACTCCCAGGGAGTCCCAAGGGCAGGCTGACCTTCAGAGACAAGTGATGCTTTAGCAAGTCTGCTTTGCTTTCTTCCTGCAAAGGCCAGTGCTTAAGCCCTGAACAAAGCAACTGTGGGATAAAAAGCACCTATGCAAAGCTTTTGGTATCTGTAAGGATTAGCTAGTGCTTCTCAAAAGCCTCCTGAAGAAAAAATGCAAGGGGGGGCACTGAAGTTCCTAGCATCACTAGAGGCAAATGAGCACTTATCCCCAAGGTCCAGAACTTCCTGACAGACCGCTGAAAAATCAATCCAGGGAGTCAGCAAGAGGCTAGATTTCATCACAGCAAGTGACTGAAAGTTATGAGAGAGTATTTTTTTTTTCCAATTTGTAGATGTTTTCAAAACTGTGCAGACTGTTTCCATGCAATTTCTTCTAATCTAATTTGCTCTGCATCCCAAACACTCAGACCCTAGGAATGCAGCAGTCTGGCACAAGCTGCTCATGAGAGGGAAAAGGACTCAGCTGCTATTTATATATGTTATATGCTACTATCTGTTCTGTTTTAGCAAGTGACTTCAGACAATGAATGCTTAAGGAATAGACTCTCATTTTATTTCAGTTTTAGAAATCCCATCAGCATCTTCACTGAAGAAACAGCTCCTAGAAAAGCTGTATGTAAGCTTATAGAGCTAGACTTTAAAACCGTGTTAGTTTTGGCCTGTCCTCTAGTCCCTCTGGAGTAATTTTGGCCAGCACTCTCAATTTCTGAGAATCTCACAGATAGTGTTTCAACAGGGAGACTTCTTCAAGCACACACTGATGCACTATGGGTACATTTCTGGCATCTTTAAAGAACCTGACTTGCCTGGAATGGGAGAGACCATCAAAGAGATAGAAAAATATGGGCAGTGTAGCCTAATTTGATAGATCACCCTCCAGTTCCACTGAGTTGTGTGAAATCTTTATATTGGATCAGAGGATCTTCTCAGTAAATACATAGAGCAAACTTTACTGATAATTTAAAAATATAAAGTAACACAAAATGCCCTCATTAATAGTTGGAGTGCTTATCACTTTATCTGGGCATTCCCCTTTCATATACTTGAAAATAACATGTTGGCTCTGTTCTGAAGCAGTGCTGGTCTTCTGTGTAGCAATCAGTGCTAAGAAACAAGGGCCAAGAGGATCTCAGGAAGTGGAAAGGAAAAGAGGAAAGAAAAGAGCACTCAAGATACTGCTTCAGCTGAAGAAAATTATGAAATGCCTAGAAAATGTAAGAAGTAAAACCTGGGCTACAGAAAGGAGTTCTCCCTGGGTTTAGAGTGCACCAAAGGACTCAGGTTACTTCTCTGAGAAGTGTATTTTGGCTTTATAATTTATTAGCAGCACCCCTGGAACATTTGGCCTTTCCATTGACTCCTGCCAGGATTTAATTACAGTAGGTGTGCTAGACAGTATGCAAAATTATAACATGCAAAAATGTTACCTGGAAAAGCTGAAATATAGGTGAGTAGTATCTGTTGCACGTGGGTGAAAGAGTCACTGAGCAGAAGGAAAAAACAATTTACTGAGAGTTGCAAGCCAGACCTGTGGCAGACCCAAGTTTAGAAGCCAAGACATTCATCATTTCTAAGGAAAAAAGCCTTTGGATGGTGGCTACTTGCTGAATTTGGGGAAAAAAGAGAAAGAAAAGAAAATCCTTTCCATTAAAACTAAATGAAATGTGTGATTTGATTATACAACTAGAAAAGCATCCCCAATCAAAAATGCATCTAGCACATTGGCATACTGAAAGGTAACAAGCAATAAACCATGATGTGAGACATGATTACACTAAGTCATGGGGATAATGTGACAGATTCCATAATTCATTATTATCCCCCAAATAAACTGCAAAGCTGACTTCATCACATACACCTGCAATATCACCAGTCTGTAAGTGCTCATGAATGGTAAAAGGAAATTTATGAGCATGGCAACACAAGCCATCCTCCAGATACCTCCTGAAAAAGCCCCAGTCTGCTCCCATGAGCATCCTTTGTAAATCTGGGAGGGGTCCTTTTGTATTCTTAATGTTTCTGGCCAGTTCACAGTAGCTGAAGTAAATCTTTAACATGGGTGGCTGAACAGTATAGCATCTGCATTTTCTTCACAATAACAACCAATTTTATCTCCTTAAACAGCAGAGATAATTTTGCTTGATAGAGCATTTTATGAAAATGGCTTACATTTTATAGGGATAAATAAAAAGTTAAATGCCATTAAAAAAAAATTTCACAGCTAAGAACAAGGCTGAATTTAAGGAAAAATAGGGGAAGGAAAAAAAATCAATATGAAGCATAAAGCCTTTACATGAAAGACTAGAAGAAATACAGCTTATAAATCATCAAAAAATGATCAGAAGAGGCCTGAGAACTCAGATAATACATCCTTGTGTTTTAAGGACTGACTACACATCATTTATGACAGATATTTCTCAAACTTATTTTTAAAAGGCTCAGCATCAATCTTCACCATATTCAGGAAAACACTTTCCACATTTCACTATCCTTTTCCTGAGAAAGTATTTCCTAATACTTTTTTCTACTGAAATGTCCTGCCTACACTTATTTTTTTTATTAAGCACAAAGCCATTAATTCTTGTCCTAGCAACAGTGGATTTTAAATGGTACCACATTGCCTTTGGTTCTGCAGTAACCTTTTACTTGTTGAAGATTATTACCATGTTTTCCTTCACTCCACATATAAAAGGGAACAGTTTCCTTTCTGTCTCTTTCCTGATATTTTAAATATATCTCTGATTATTCCCATGGCCTAGGAAATAGTGATCTTCAATTGATCTCTGCACTTCTTTATGTCAAATGTTTAACTTGCTCCAGCAGAGGGATCATCTCACCTCTGATGTACATCCCTCCTTGGATTTGCTCTTATAGCACTGCTTTTCCTCCAGTATCTGGGCATAGATTCTTAACAGGCATCCTATCTTTTAGTTCACCCAACAAGAGAGCCTTTACAATTAAAAACACCACCTGCCTCCACTGGTGATCACTGCTTCCCAGAAGGGTTTAATGGTTGTGGCCATCCTTCTACAGCAGTAGGAGAGAGATCTGAAGGCCTTACCAGATCTCATTCACTGAATCACTAATTCCCCTCATGATATTGGTGTTGGAAACAGAATTTAAGCTTTTACCAGGGAATTTCATGTGCTGGAATTGCTAGGATATAAACACATTCAGAACTGGCTGATGGTCTTCTGCTTAAAAACACTAAGGGTGCAGCATAAGACATTGCAGCTGAACTGCTCCAGGCAGGGTCAGAAGATGCACCACACACAGACCTCATGCTGAGCTGCCAGTCATGTTGCACAGACCAGCTTGCCCTGCATATGTACAAATATCTCCTGCTTCTCCACGTTTTATCCACACAATTCTTCCTTTCCTGCACTCCTTTTGGCTGCCAAGTTAAACAAAGAAAAATATCAGTAACATGCACGCAAAGTGTAAGAAACATCTATGTCACTGAAATAAAGTGACCATCCACACACAAGAAACAGGCAGAGGGGAGAGAAAAGGTTTTTCACACACAAGGTAACATGAGAAACCCTCCCTGTAGTTGTGGAGGTACAACTCATCAGCACTTGGTGTATCACCTAGGTGTAGAAAGATGATTCTTTTTTTTGTATATTTAAGGTTTCACATTGAAAAAAAAGTGGCTAATGACTCTTTACTACATCTCTCTACAAGTAGCTGAATTGTGTCTCTGCTTTTGTTGCAAACAAAGGGACCAGTTCAGAAATACTTTCCATATTAGATCTCCATTGAAACCAGAAGAAAGAAATTCTCCTACAGCTGTGCAAATCAGTAAACCCGGTCAGTCTTTAGACATGCAAAGCCTTCAAGGAAGCCATCTCATAGGGATGACAAGGTCTGGGTCTCTGCTGCACCCATTATCTCAACCATTACGAAAAATGTAACTTCACCCCACAACATTTGAGAACCAAAAGCAAATATATTTCAGTGACAGGATACCCCACCCTTTCATCTAACTATCATCACTGTTAAAATGCTTAGGCATTGTCACGGAGGTTTTCTTTCCAGAGGTTTTTACAGATATTAGCAATGGCTGTGGAGACTGCGGTAAAGAAGAAACACAAAGCAGATTTGCAGAAGTGTTGGAGAGCTCCTTCTCAGAAGCTTTTCACTTATGATATGACACTTTCTGGTTAAGTGATCATCTCTGATTTGTGAGTCTTAATCATGTATTTGGCATCAAACAAAGGAACTACCAGCAATATTAACAGAGTTATAAAGGATTTGAGGTGGAAGTCCTCATTGTTTAAAGCAAGAGTTAGACGGTTTTACCACATGATCCCCTTGCCCAGATTCTTTGAACTCTTATGAAAACATTTTTAAAGCAATATTTGCCACAGGGTAGTCACTCATGTTATATCTGTCTTACCCCTCCTCTTTTCATCTGTGAGCACTTCATTACCAGTGGATAATACCAATTCTGTAATACCACTTTCCCTTGGGAATAAAATAATAATAATAATCTGTGTCATTTGAGAAAGATCCTGCTTGGGCCCTTGTGCACAGGAATGCACAGCTATAAAGCATGCCTGATAAAAACATTTTATTTAGTTCTGTTCTCAGTTCAAGAAATACAGGTACAATGTATGATCATCTGTTTCTAGTAAGAGGGTTTGAATACTCTTTTTGTTTGCACAACGAGAAAATGCATCTGTCCATTAAGACAGAAAATACACTAAAGATTCCAGTAAATTCAGCAACAGTGCTGTTGGTATTCATATTTTTCTGTTTGTCTGTAGACTATAAGTATTTCATTATTTATTTTAATGAGTTGGTTTTGTATTTTCTCATACTGTAATAGGTTTTATCAGAAAATGACCTATTCAAACCAGCTCAAGAAGTCAAGGATAGAGTGAAAAAGAGCACACAAGGAAAGACTGCAAGTGCCAGCAAATGTGCTGAAATCTTTATACACAACATACTTGTCTTTATTTTGGGGGAATTTATGAGAGACGTATTTAAGATTTGGGCTTGGCAGATGATACCATTAGTGGAAAGGAGGAAATACATGGCTAAGATCTACAGAGGTAAATTATGAACCCTAATCCTGTTTAGGGAACTTAATTCCATTTCTTTTGCTTGAGACACAATTGTCTCTCAAACCTCCACAAGCAGACTCTTGTGTATTGCACCTTTCAACTGTGGAAAGTTTAATTATCCCTGTTCTCCCATGTTATTATCCAAACCTCCATCAAGAACATTTAGACAAGGGAATAGTGCCAATGTAGAAACCCAGCCACAGTGCTTCTTGCAGGTTACAGGCTTCACAGCCATGCGGGAAGTTCCCCATCAGCAGGACAAAACATCACTCGGTTCCAACTGCAACAGAGCACCTCTATTGCTCCACATCTGCTTTTTTAAGAAGGCAATCGCCACTCCAAATTTTACAATTGCTCTGTTTTTGTATTGCTTTGCTTTTGAGATCAAGAAACTTCACAGAAATATAAAGGTAACTTCCAAATACTAACACAGTCTATCCTTATATTCAAAATGGGGATGCTTCTATGCAAGGAAATGGGGTGTTATACACTTTCCCCTCTCCTGGCTTCATTTTCAAAATCAGCTTCCAAAGTACAGTGTCCATTATGTTCAAGACCTGCTTCCAGACAACAGAGTGAAGGTCACGCCACTGAGCCAACTGAAGGAAGATAATGGCAGAGGGGAACAATCTGAACCAAAGGTTGTTTTAAACTTCATCATCAGGGGAGTTAAACCACTGCACTTAATGATAGTTGTTGTCAAGATTAACTATAGTATCGTGGGAAAAAAAGGGCTAAAGTCACATAATAATTACATGCACTTTGATGCTTATTAAGAACAACGACTCTTGTAAAATTACAAAGCTGTATTCAAAGATTAGAGTTTAAGTTCTGTCAGCATTTTTGTCATAATATTTAGTTCAATTAGTCATTTTGTTATTGAAACATACAATTAGGTTATACTTTTTAAAAATGCTTTACGTACAGACCTTTTAACTAACAAGTGTGTGACTGAATTGAAATTACATGTTAAGTGTTAAATCTACCTATAACAATGACCCTCACTCTTGTATACAGAGGTGCATGTACACATGCATTTTAGCTTTTGACAGGTAAGTGTACTTCTACTTCTGTGTAAGGGTCTATATTTACAGGAGGTGCAAATCCTACCTTACTTGAAAATGACAGCAAGCATCAATAAAGAACTTTGTCCACCATGGCTGGACTGGGCATATTTGTATAGAGTTGCTTATATAGCATATATATAGGAGAGAAAAAAAAGGGGGAGATTAATGAACAAAAAATATCCTTCCATAAATTCTCATTAATACAAAGATGCATCTAGAGAAGGGGGCAAAAATAACTTTTCCTTCAGTTTGTTTATACAGTGAATAAGTAACTTAGTTGATCTTGGGACATACTAACCCCTGCTGCCATCATAGATAGGTGTTTTCCAAGCCTTTGAATATTCATTATACAACATCCTGGAGAGGCAGCAATTGCTTTTATTATTATTTTATGGACAGATTGAAACAGGGTGAAAGGACCTAATCTGAATGAATAAATAAATAAATAGGTACTTAGAGCAATTTAGGAGAAATTTGAGTATGCAAGTTCAAGCAAGTCATCCATAAGATCTCCACCCACGTGCCTAAGCTGTAGGGTGTCCAAGTTCTCATCAGTCTGATGAGGCTCAGGCTCTCATGCATTTTCTAAGCACCTCCAAACTCTGTCAAGACTATATTACACCTAGCCCAAAACACAGCAACTGTGAGCACAGAGCAGGACACCAAATCCTTTCTTGATCTCAAACCACCTTCCCTGTTCTTGCTAGGTAGCCAGCACTCTCACCTATCACCTCATGCCTTAAAAAAATGGACTACTGGGAAGAGAAAATGGGAGCTAAAATCTCACTTTGAAGCTGGACTGGTGTACAGAAAGGAGTAATACATTACTCATAGCAAGTATAAGGCCAAAGAAGAAAACAGCAATCCAGTACTGACTCCAAAGATCATGCTCATATACCATGTTCTGATTGATACAAGATGTATAAATGATATATTTAAGAAGTTGTATCTGAGAGAAACAGCTATACAAGCCATGGATTGTTTTCCAGAGAGTTCTTTTTCTTCAGCTGAGTTCAGGTATCTATACAAACTTCTGCTTGCAGCACAGTCATAACATTTAGAAAAGGAATGAGTAGGAATGCATGGTTAAGGGTAGTCCTGGTGAAGTGGGAGGAACAAAACAGAAGGGTTACCAGCATCTATGCAATTCCCAGTCTGTAGTTCACAGATGTTGAAAAAATCATATTCTGCAGGTAGCCAGAGATACAGGATAATGCAGAATTACAATCAATTTTACTGTTTTGTAGACAATACTGACAAGGAAAACGTAAAGTTTTCTAATTGTTGCAGGCAAAATGTTTCAATCCTGAAAAATAGTACTAAAAACCAATAAAAAAAGGGAGTTTTATTTTTGGCTTTCACACTTGTTCACTATTAATTAACAGCATCTTTCTTGGTCACTTTAGTGGAGCAGGAAGTCAGGCATAAAATCTGATTACATATCCAGCCTGGAACTAATTCCTCTGCAAGTCACATTAGACAGACCAACGGGGCAACACAAAGCAAATTGTCTGTCATACCTTACCCATCACAGTGGAAATTTCATTGTTTAAAGCTGCCAGTTTGTAAGCACAACACTCAGGATACATCTTCATTTTCTAAAAAATACCAGTCCCAAAGGCCATCCAGCTGCAACAGCCATACTGACAGATGAGCACTGTTTACATTCCTTCAGCAGAATGAGATAATACAAGAATGTAAAAAATTCATCTAAATCTGCTAAAGAAAATTCTCTCCTTTACAAAACATCTCAATTCTGAGCAATGGGATTTTCCACAACTGTGGAGTGCCATTTTCTAATTTCCGCACTTTCAACTGATCTATTGGCTGGGCTTGCACAACTATAAACACAGCGGTTCTTTTTTTTTTAATGACATCCTTTTAGATGGATACTTCATTAATCTCCTATTCAATTTCCTGGGCACAACCCTGAAGAATAATAGTTGAGTTGGAAAAGCACTTCATTTTGACATGAAAGACTTCTGATTCTTTTCCAGTTGAATGAAGAGAGTGAGTACAGTAGTTTTCTCACAATACAGTACTCTGCTTTAAAAAAACACACATCATTTTACTCTTTACCCTCACCTCCACAGCTTGTACTTCAAATCACTGTTGATATTATTATACAATGTGTTGGTATTCTGGTTTAAATCATAAATGTTTGGGAACAAAAGTCCCAGCAAGAATGATAGTCCAAAAGGCAACACTGAATTTCAATTTGTGATATAGATTCAATACAAATATTTCTATGTAAGGAATTTTTCTATTTATTATTTTATTAAATTATTTTATTTTATTTTATCAATGAGATAATATGAAAAGCTGGCAAAACAGAGCAAGGATGAACAATTATTTCTTTAGATTAATAAAATCTTACATAAAACACAAATCCCGCTCTTACTGTTTCAACTTCAATGGAAGTCAGACCAAGCATTTGATGTACATCCCATGCTCTGAGCACAAGAGTGCAAAAAATGAAGTATACAATCCAAAACAATATTAACGGCTGCCTACCCCACATCACAGATGAATATCTACCAGCCTACACAAGAACAGGAGATTACAAACATAATATGGGGTCGTTTCATCTCTAGTTTACTGCTTTACATACAGTCCAAGTGAGCATAGAACAAAAAAGTAATTAGCAGCGGACATCTGCTTCCAGACAAATGAGCTGATCTCAATCTAACTTTTTCTAGACACACACATACA
This sequence comes from Corythornis vintsioides, assembly GCA_025447755.1. NCBI lineage: Eukaryota > Metazoa > Chordata > Aves > Coraciiformes > Alcedinidae > Corythornis > Corythornis vintsioides. The sequence goes on along the minus strand of JAOEGS010000484.1, from coordinate 39,541 downwards.
TTGGGACAGAGAAGAGGAGAGGTGAGGTAAAGAATCACAAAATCTTTTAAGATCGTCAAGTCAAACGATTCACCCATCACTGTCAGGTCATCACTAAACCTTACACCAAAGTGCCACATCTACACATCTTTTAAATACCTCCAGGAATGGTGACTCCATCACCTCCCTGGGTCTGTTTCAATGCTTGAAAACGCTTTCCAGGCAGAAATATTTCCTAATATCCAAGCTAAAACTCCCCTGGTATAGCAGGGGAAGCACCAGAAAATGTATACAGCTAGAAACCTTCCAGCCTCTCTGAGAGAATTCTAGCACTGCCCCATCTCTTCAGCCTTTGTGGCCCCACCAGAAGCTGACAGGCAAAACACCACAGGAATGACAGCAGCATTTTACTGGGAATTTTAGTCTCCAGTGTTGTAAGTATTTTTTACAAGCAAGTCTATCTTTAGAAAAGGACTTGAAAGTTACATAATAAGCAGCTTTCCCATAATAAAAGGAAGACAGAAATTAATCTTTTTAAGTGTACATGTTGTTTCACAAGAAGACAGGCTTTCAGACAATTAATCAGGACTGTCATCACATATCATCGCACCTGATTTACATTTAAAGGGGGAAAGGAAAGGTTTTGCTTTCTAAATCTAGGCTTTACCATAATTAGGCATGACTTAGGTGAGCTCTAGATTTCAGCTTTCATTGTTAGGCCAGCAAGATACAAGCAAGAACAAAAGATATGGGACATGCTGAAGAAGACAGATACTCCTCGAGTAAGTCAGAATTAATAAGTGCTTCTTAAGAGACCCTCTTTCCTGGGAATGAACAATTTCAGGCTTCATTGACAAAAGAGTAATGCACAGACATATACAAGTATATGGCAATACACAACAAAAAGCAACAGATTTCACTGTGAACTAGTACTGTCAAGTTCCTTTTCCTTTCTTCCAGTTACATATTTTCAAATGTTCAGAAAAAAAAAGTATTACATTGCTCCATTTTTTTTAAATATCAAACATTAGGCAAAGATTCTATAGTTAATTTGCAAAGTATTCATTTTGTCTTTTCCCAGATAATAGCATCCAGGTAATCAAAGCCATACAACATGGCAATAAAGTCCAGGCAGAAACAAACTTAGGAACAACAAGAACAGCAGAAGATAATATAAAGCCCATTGCAAGCCATTGTTTCCATTTTAGGAATAATAATTTTAACTAAAAATCAGGCAATTTCCAAAATGTGAAAACATCTGTTCAAGAACCTCAGTATAAATTAAGGTATCCCAATATATACAAAGAATGAATAAAATTGCTCCACAAATAAGCCAAATACTCTTTATTGATTACAAACACTGTCAGTTCCATTCCAATTCTTAAACAAGGAAAACAGATCCAGAGCTTAGAGGATTTATAAATATATTTCAGTTTCCTTAAGGTACTGGTGTTAAAGAGAGGATGCAGGAACATTATGACTGAAAAACTATAGTCTATTGTACTATTTTCATTAGAATTTAGGCTGATGAACTGCATACAACAAGTAACAAACGTTACAGATAATATAATTTCTTTCCTATATTCTTCAACCCTCCAATTTAATGAACTGTTGGTCATGTTCCTCAGAGGTGCAGAGATTCTTCAGGGATGCAGCACAAGATAGTGACACTTCTTATTAAATAATGCCTTTAGCTTCTGGGGATATGTTTAAAGTAATAAAAAACAACATTATTTTTATACCTGGAACAAGTTAGAAGAATGAACTGTTCCTCCATTCCAGCCCAAGGGAAAGTGTTAGACATAATACATGTTGTGGTGGGTACTGTTACATTTTGTTTCAAGCTAATTCAAGTTTAAAACCACTGTTCAAACAATAGCTCAGTTGTCTTAGTATTAATTGGGCTTTTTAATTTAAAAAAAAAGTTTTTACTCCACTTTCTGTTGGTTTGTTCCTTTGCTATGCTAGTAAACACCCTAGTCTCAGTTCTGAGCACTCCTCTTAGCAATATTTTGACCGATAAACAAAGCTAATGTCATACAAAATGTGTCAGATAGGAAGAACTGATCTGTTGAACTGCATTGTCACAACGTGCCTTTCCTACGATATGCTTTGCTTGTTTGCATCAAAAGGAATTGGTTCTTTCCAGTTCTTATTTTCTTTCTGATGAACAGCAACATTCCTTAACATTTAGCATTGCAAGATTTTTAAGGGTGAAATAGCACAACATGGTAATAGATGGGAAGACTGACTACCAATTCAAGTTTAATTTCAATTTCTTTCTCTAATTACCCTTGGCTGAAACGCACCAGAATCTATCTTCAAACAGTTTGGGCTGTTCTTTCAGTAGCTGATCCAGCAAAGAAAGAGTGGAATACAGGAGCATGATGAGAGCAGACCCAGTGCTGCTCCACAGGAAAGCACTAGCAAAGCCATTTCTGGATTTTAACCTTTATTCCTACCTTCTGGTCAGCATCTTTTTCTGCACAATCTATTGGTATGTTCTCTTTCTTGAAGATATCTGTAGAGTATAGCCACAAAGTGGGTTAAAGAGGCCAGGACACTGCCACCCCTGAAGAAGCAGTTTGGGGAGCAACAGGGTCAGGTTTGAGAACCTGTTTTTCAAGAAAAGGGTAGTGCTCTTCTCCTGTTACTTTCTCTGCCTGTGTGGATCCATAAGTTTCTCTTATGCCAGCACCATTATTTGCGGTGGACCAGCCCTGACGTGGCAGAAGGACAGCCCAAGAGATGTAAACATAGTCAACATAAAAAGGCTGAAAACAAGACCAAAACAAACAAAACACGGCTGGGGGGGGGGGAAATGCAGGGCCATGGCTCTCAGCAAATACAGCCTTGATTCTGCCTTAAACCTCACCCTTGGTAGGAATAGCCCAAGAATGCGTCTGGGATGTAACCACAAGCAGGAGAGAGAGCACAGCCTTGGCCAGGATGCAGCAGTTATTTTTGCTGTGTGCCTCTGTAAGTGGGTCACAGATACTGCACCAGCTCCAGCTGCCAGACTCATCAACCCAGCTGGACACAGGGTGGGGAAGGTGACCAAGTGACAGCTAACAAGTCACTTGGCCACAGTGTATTAACAAGTACACTGCCCACACTCCCAGGTAAAAGCAAGCAGTTGGTCTCACAAGAGTTTAAGCTATTCATACCAATAAAGAGTTTGCCTCATCGACACTGTATTTTATAACCAGCTATGCTGCTTCTGCTGGCCAGTGCTGGATGGGCACTCCTCCCAAATAACTTGACTTCGGTTTCACATTCCTCACCTCCATGTTCGTGCTGCCTGGTGGTTTATTTTACAGATTCTCTGGCCTCGAGAGGCTGCTATCATGTTCCACCACCCCAGCTACAGCCCTGCCTTCCTATTCCCTCTTAATAGGGCCTTTGTCTGCTCCTATATAGGGGTCACCTGTGGCACCTGGGAGAAGGTCTTGCCTGCAGACCTGCTCCCTGCTTCCCCAGGCCCTCCTTTGACATCCACCAACCCTGATCTGCTCTGTACAGGGCCCTCAGTGGTAGGAAAACCAAAATGTTGAGGCATCACACATGACCAACAAAGCAAGCCTCTGAATACTTTCTTCACCTACAATGTGTCTTCACCACAGTCTTACATATTCCCAGGAGGAAACTAATCCTCCAGAACAATGCAGCTTGTTTCTTCAGGCTTGTCTGGGTTGAGCAGAATTCCCATTCTTCACTCTAATCATAGGCCATTTTCCCACTTCACAAAACTGCAAATCCAAGATTACACTGAATTGGTCCCATAAAATAGTTTGATCTAGGTAAACTACATGAAAGGTACAATGTGAAAGTGACAGTTATTTCTTGATAGCTTTCCCAGTTGTACCTTAATTACATGTCAGGTAAATGAGAAAGGCAGCTCTGCCAACAGGCGTTTCCAAAAGATGACACTTTCTATACAGCAATTACCATAACGAAGCCCTAATCTTCTATTAGCATTACCACAGACTAGCAGAATGCCTGTCAGTAACAGGAAACCCAGGCTGATATGGCACCAAATTCTGAGCTGCTCCTGGAGCTGGAGACAATGCACAGGTCTTCGCCAGTGCAACGGATACACAGCTTGCCATTGCTGCTTATTCAAAACACCTGGTGAGGGTGCCCTGCCACCTGGCTCACTAACTCCTGCTTGCAAATGAAGGTCACACATCAGGACACAAATCTCTGGAAGAGTGAAAGCAACAAGAAAATACAATAGTGTTGAACACATCATGGAGACCTAATAGGTAAATATTTGCGTACCTGTACCTTTATTAAAGGCTGTATGCAACTCACTCTTCAAAGAGCGTGTTGAAAGAGCACTGCCTACCCTCTGTTTATTCCCATTAGAGACTACTATTACCCCTTTGGGCCAGAGTCTTTAGCATTGTTTTTGTTGAGGAAACTGAAGATTCAATTGTGTATAAACAGGCTATCAACCCTGTTTATTTACTGAAAATGGGCATTAAATTGTATTTCTCTTAATACAATCATCAAACAGCAAGAAGGAATTTCTTTGCTCTTTATTCCAAGGCTTTTATTCACCAGCCAGCACTTCACCCAAAAACCATGACCTTTTTTCTCCTCTCAGGGCTCCTTTACTGATGCTCATCTCACCATTCTTGGTGGTAGTCTCTAGGTGGTTATCTAGTGGTCTCTGCCTGCTTTTGTGGTAACCTGGCTGCACTGCCTACACAATGTTTTATACAGCCCACTCTGAGACATACCCTATTCCTTGCTTCTAGCCCCTTCTGAAATTCTTGCAGTGATACAGCTCATGTTCCAGTTGACCTTTCATGTATGGGCATCAGCATCTACCATTGCAGGCTTTTCATATTTGTTCTAAGGCAAAAGTGGCTTTTAAAATCATCAGCTTTCAGGTGACTTTAGAAAGTTTCCACCCCAGTGACATGCTCATTTCTTCAAGGGTTCTGGAGTACTCTGGATACCCTAAGTCACTGCAACAAGATCAAGTCGGTCTCCCTGCACAGCACAACTAGTAAGGTCTGTACTCCCATATGGAAAACATGTTTCCACCTCTTTTACTCTATTATTTACTCTTTATCTACTTTACTATTTAGTCTTTTGCACTATTAGATTACTCTTTATTTTTCTCTAAGCCCAACTCCCAGAGGTGTAAATAAGCCACAGGAGAAGTGAAGCTAAAACCTGTGTGGTTGCCCATTCCTTTCTGTCAGGTATCACATCACAGAGAGGAGCTCCTACTTGTGCCTGCACATGCGGTGTGACAGTCACATCATGTAAGTGATCAGCTGAAGTCAGGAATGGACAATATGACTCCTCGTTTCTGTGTGCTGTTTCATCTTCCCTCCTGCTACAAGGCAAAAGAGTAATCACAGCACCTGACAAACATGCTCCTGTCCCTGCGGGCTTATGGACGAAAGGGACTGTTGGGTACTTTGGTTGCTTGGTTCCCAAAGACCACATAACCAGAATGGACTCTCAGTGACATCCATCATCAGTCAGGTACTGATATTAAACAATATCATTATCTTATTTTAAGATTGCTCCAAGACTGTAAAGACTGTGTTATCAAGAAAATAAGATAACCAAAAGATAAAAAAAAAGAAACCATTTTGCTTTCAGAACTGCTAGAGTATGTTTAAAAGGGCTTTAATCAAACCCACATGGAATGAGGTTTATTTGTAGATTTTTATTGCCAGTAAGAAAGCCTGAAAGGTGAGAGTTAATGTTGGTTTTCTTGCATCCTGGAGAGAGATACTCATGCAGCTTCGTCCCTCAGAAACTGCACCAATAAATTATGCTTTTTCTGAAGCCTTCACAAAACTCTCCTCTCAGCAGGATCAAAATGACACACTTCTATAGATGGAAGGGAAAGGAAAATGAAAATAAAACACTGAATGTGTCAAGATCTCTACTCTAGCTACTTCATTATCTCCAAGTAATATCACCATAAATATGTTAAGGAAAAAAAAAAAATACACAAGACTGATGTGAAGATTCTGCTTCCCATTGAAGTTACCCTAACCATAAAGAACTGTAAGTTACTTCAAAGACTGAGGGTTTTTTTAGCTCTCGTTGTATCGCAGGATACTTCTATATGGCAGCTTCTTGCCTGAACATTCACATATAATGTTGAATCTCGATAACCATTATTTTCTAAAGCACATAGTAGCAATGAGCTCCAATCTTTAATCACGTAAGAAAAAGATGCTGCTTGATATCCATCCTGAATTCAGCTATGATTAAAGGAAGTACAAGTATTCCTGCTCACCTTTGCTCAACATATTGCTACTTTTATTGCAATATAGAGGCATATTTCCATCAATTAAAGGTGTTCATTGTAGATATATTTCACTGCTGTATTAATTTCATTTTACTTTTTTTTTTCATGCTTTCTCATGCTGTAGAATATCTGTTCACACCCCAAAGCATGCAATGTGGAAAATATATCTAATGAAGGCATATTTTTAGGCTTATTCCTGAGAAACTGAAACAAAGCACAGTACCTTGACAGCTTCTGTTATTGTTTGGACTTGATTTGAAAATGAAGCTGGTAATCTTTTGATCATATACACTGTAAAACATTATTGTGTAGCCATAAATACTATTTCCTGACTTTAAAAAAAATCACAGGCTATTTTCCAGATGTATTGTAGCACAATGGGCATGGCATCAAAAGACAAGATCAATGACTACAGAAAATAATGATTTTTTCTTCTTAATGTTAAATTACTTGACAAGTTTGAATGTGAACCCTAACACATCTAAGATAAGATTTTAATACAGAAAGAGCGGTCTGAACACTGCACAGGAATTTGTCCCTTTAACAGATGCACTATCAGATATGTGAAATATCCCAATTTTGTCAGAAAAGAATGGCCTAAGTCCTCATCTCAGTTACTGACTGTCTTCAGTTCCCATGGGATGGAATTTGGTGCGGTGAATTTAACAGGAAACAATAGACCAAACAATTTCATAGCCTGTAAAAATTAAACTGCATTTTCATAACTTGGGAGTTATGTAAGGAATATCTCAGAGGCAAGCAGTTATAAGAGTTCCATGTTCAGCAAGCACACTTTGAAGGATAAGGCCAAATTATAATTACCTCCAGAACTTGGGAAGTATAGAGATCTCAAATAATTACAATCCCCAGAGCACATTAGTCACTTTGGAAGTTGTTTAATGCACTTTCAGAGAGATATGGGGGGAGAAGGACAAGGGGAGGGAGGAAGCCTTTGTGCAGCCAAGTTTAATCATTCTTGCTCTGTGTGCACATGCTTGTCCTTAACTAGCTAAGCACCTTGTTCCCCTGAAAGTTCCAAAGCGTATATGTAGGCAATATATACCCACACCACTCCCATGTACAAGGTTAAATACACCCCAGTGTTTTCAGGAGTAGAAACCAAGTCTCAATCACCTTCAACGTCACTGGGTTGGCTGCTTTTCCATCAGTAAAAATATGTAAACTTCGGTCATGCGGGACAGTGGGAATCACATACACACCCTTCTGTGTGTATACTGGCTAACAGAGACCTCAGCCCACTGTGCTGTATCTTATTTTTAAAATAACTCTTTTTTAAGTTTAATAAAAAACTCATATTTGGAAAAAAAATATTAAAAGATACACCCAGCTGAGAGTGCAGACCTCCTAATGAGGATTGGGAACAGGAAAAGAAAGAAAAAGAAAGAAAAAGAAAGAAAAAGAAAGAAAAAGAAAGAAAGAAAGAAAGAAAGAAAGAAAGAAAGAAAGAAAGAAAGAAAGAAAGAAAGAAAGA
>JAOEGS010000482.1:59632-82438 GCA_025447755.1 Corythornis vintsioides | reverse complement strand
TGGCAATCAACCGAAAAAAATCTTGCTATTACTATGATATATGTCGGAACAAGATCAAAAAAAAAAAAAAAAAAAAAAAAAAAAAAAAAGCTGTTGAAACCAAACATAACTTCAGAACTGATAAATGACAAAATTAAGCTTTAACTTCTCAAAAACAAAAGAGAAGCCGTTTGGAATTTTGGCACTATTTCAAAAAAATCAGGCACGGCTATTCTTAAATGTGTGAGGATGGAGCTACTAAACACAGCTGTACATTTCAGTAATACAATATGAACTGTGCCTTGTTCACAGAAGAAGAAAAAGAGTTGCTGTCTAAGAATTGAGATGGTAAGACCATCGGAGTAGAGAAACAAAAGAAGCTTCAGTCACTTATGTTTTGCAATCAACAGTTCTGATTTCATAACTAATGATATATTGAAACTATATAACATTTATATTGGGGTTGCAACTGTTTCGTTTTTAAGTGCAATAAAATGACTTAAGATAAAAAGTGACTGGGCAAGGAATAGCATCTCCATTTTCTCTTCATGCTCCTGAATTTCAAATTATGAGGATATTAGAAATATCTCTCCTTGCACTATACATTAATTACATTTCTAAAGAAAAATAAAGAAGACTGAAAAAGTAGCTCAAGTGATAAATGCACACAGCATTCTAGGAAGGCCACACTATGACTGATAACTAGACAACCAGAGAGGCACATAGGTATAAAGTTGATAATGTAAAAACCAACAGGCACTGAGAAATGCATTAAGAATTGGTTTGGTTTATTTATTTATTTATAAGTCCTCCTTCCTGTGCCAAGGACTATGAACCATGATGTTAATACAAACTGACTTATGCAGCCTCAAAAAAAACTACACTGTTGGCCCAGACTTGGGGTGTTGATGTGGAGAAAATCACCACTGATGCCTATCTTGTCTTATTGCACTACCAGGCCCCTTGTTCTCCCTCAGGAAGACACAATACTTCAATGAATGACTTTAACTTCTTGATGGGAAATACAGATTTTCATCTGCTGCTTTTTGTAAAGCTCTTCAGAAGGGACAGCTGGGACTTTAAAAATGAAGGATGATGAATGGCACTGGCCTAATCAGTGGACAAAATCCACTTTTCAAATGATCCACATTTCAGTTTGCACAGTGTACTTCTGCACAGTACTTGTATCTATGAGTATATTAGAAAAATGGATGCCTCTGCTTCTTAACAAGCTCTAGGAAGAGACAGGTAAGAGCACCATATACAGTGCACATTAGAGATAGAGATGATACATAAAGGTTTGAAGTTCTCAGCTTTTATATACTTGTCCCACTTACAGCAATAGACAAAGGTGTGTCAGCATGAAAACCATCGCACGTAGGCTGAGATTACTTTCCCCAGTCTATCAGAGACGCTGTTCCAGAAATACTGGTATCATTGTGGGTTACCTAGCATAGGCAGTCAAGCTAGCTACAGAAATAAATGAGCAAATAGATACCATATAATACACACTATATATAATTTTATGTATATGCATATGAAACCTACTATATTCCAAGTATTACAAATTGTTTTTAGGAATGTTTATCTGGTTCATTTTGTCTTTTATTGCCTTTATCCTTTAAAAATAATTAATAAGACTCTAGTAGAACAGTACCTGAACATGTGAAAATTACCCAGGAAAGCACACAATGCCATGGGAAAAACAGTTTGAGAGCAGGGTCTTTTGCAGGCCTTAGATACACTCTGCCCTTCCAAGTGATTGGGCAGGAAGCAATATGACTCTTCTCAACCTAAAAGATCACCTGGTACAAGTGATCTTTCTCACTACATACCCATTCTAAACTTATTTTAAATGGCACGAAAGGTACCCATCTTTTCTTAAGTTGACGACAAAGCATCCATTACTGCTCAGACATATTTTGCAAGTATTTGTGATGGAACAGAATTTATGTTTTCTGTGTTTTCAAGAAGTAATTTTAAGACTCTGTTCAGCTTCTGTCAGGAGCCAACATCCTTAAATTCAATATTCTCTAAAGTAGGGACATTGAGAATATTTATACAGGCCTAATTCTGTGCATGTGCTCTCTGCATTTATAGGGTTGTTGCACTTTCTTCTGATTTTTGACAATTAAATAATTTTTTCTCCTTGTTATTTTTAATGCTACTTCTGAGCCTTTTGCTAGAGCAGCCAGTCTTGCTGAAAAGCCCCCACAGTACACTCACAAATGTCTGGACAGATGGCATTCTTATTATATTCAGTAGAAGCACTTCAGTTCTACCTGGTATTGTACCACTCCTCAACCCCCATGAACATGGCTGTTGTGCCCACCTGTTGTCTCTTAGAGTGTAAATTCTTTTACAGTCCTTCTTTACATGGGCATATACAGCAGCAATACAAAAGGAACCTAAGTACCAACTGTCCAAAAAGCAGACCTTATTAGAAACTTGTGCCATTAATTAATAAAGATCAATGGCAGTTATGGTGGCGACATTGTAAGAGGAAAGAGTCTAATGCAGGAGACAGTAAATTAGTTTCTAGTTTGGGTTGAAACATCATTTTCTAAATTAGTTTGAGTTTAATTTATAATTCATATATTCTGTGGCCAAAAGGGACTGCTCTAAGGGACTGCTCTGACCATCCAGTCTGACCTCGTCTACGCACAGAACAGACTTTTTCTGATACAACTCTTAAAAGAGTTATCTGATTTCATTTTAGTCTCCAACTGATGAGTCTGCTACCTTCCCTGGTGAGCTGCTCCCATGCTAAATTGCCTTAATACAAGAAAAATCTGTCTACTTCAAGGCTGAGTTTGTCTAAGTTCAACTTTTACCCAACAGACCCTTATGTGCTTTTGTTTGACATCTAAGCTTCCATCAAACCTGTCTTCCACGGGTAATTATCTATGTCCAGTCCTAATGTTATGTCTCAATCGTCAAGTGATTCAGCTCTTGCTGATTCTTGAATAATTCGTTTAAGACTTCTAATTGTATGTTCAGTGGGTCTTCTGTTTCTATAGCATTTAATTTTAGCAGATACTGCTTCACATTCTCTTTCACTGCACATAGTAAACTTCTCATTTCATCCACTGTATCATCTTCCACTTCTCTTCAAACATTGATCAGAATTATTAATTGAACATTTCTGAGGTTTCTATATTATTTGATTTTGCATTCTGCATATTGCAATGAACCTAGTCTTGGATTAAGGTGATTTTTATTCCTAATATCCTTTAAAATATTTCTTACTATTTTAATTCTATTTCTACTAATATCTCATTGATTTCTTTAGCTTCTCTATCCACTACATGCATTTTTAACCTATAATTTAAATTCACTTCTTCTACTTTCACATTTTCCCATTATTTCTATATTTACTTTTATTTACTTTGAAAAGATGATTCTACATGTCTTCTATCAAGGACTTTCCAAAACTTTTTTCATGTTCTTACATGGCTTTTGGATCAAATAGTACAATCTCTTTCAACACCACCAAAAATTTATAATTAGAATATTAAATACAATATAGCCATCATTTATGCCAGGAGATATTTCGGCTTTGGTAAGGTGGAGGTTTTTAAGTATTAAATGTAGACATGATTGGCTGGATACTTAGCCAAAGATTTCACAAGTTCATGATCACTAGCCACATATGCAACAAATGTTTTTTTTAGATAATCGGTTGGTCCATCAGAATCCCCTGTACTGAGCAGTATTTTCTATCCTAATGAACCAGTATCATAGTTTTGGGAATTCAAAGGTAACTTTGGTTCTGGTTATATCCAGATTCTCCATCAGGCAGCAACGTGAGAATCTTTATGTTCACTAAGATTTATGCTCCTAATGGGGAAAGCCTTAAGTGTATATCAGGTGTGACAGTGAGTGCCTTAGTTGGAGAGAAAGAAAGAAAATGGGATTTCATTTCTGTCATCTATATAAACTGAAAAATGATGAGCCATGTGACTCTTCAGAGACTTGAAGAGCTTTTGGCTCACATTAAGATGAATCACTGAGATGAGAATTAATGTATCGTTTGGTCATTTCCTGAAATTATGTAAAATCATTCCCTGAGGTACACTGCTGTGACACTTCCCAACCCCATATTTACTTATTTTTGTATCTGACACAACTGTTTTATTTAACCACTTCTCAGCGGAGAGCATTGTAGGACTCAAGTGACACTTTCCCATAACATTTTGTCTAAACCCTTTCTTTTTCCCTGTTGGCTGCACTTCTCATCCAGAACACATGATCACTTCTCTCACTTTCAAACAACTGCACTTGCCCTTTCAAGCAATCATGGTTGGTCGGTTCATACCCACTCAATTACAAAGTTCTCATGAAGTCTCCCAGAAGCCATTCCCTGCTTTGTCAGGGATCTCTTTGTGGTTCTGCTGTGGCAAAGAGTTGTGGTAATGAATTTTGGGGCAAAGTCAAGAGGTCTCTCAACACTTTAATGATCTAACATCTAATGATCTCAACATTCAAGAACAAAAAATATGATCTTGAAGAGAATAGCATGCCTGCTTCCTGGTGCACAAAGCTAAATGTGTTCCTTAATGCTTACATATGGAAGCAGAATAGAAGAGAGTTTTAAATTCTTATGTAAACAAAGACATATATAAAGTCTGACATATGAAAAGTATTCTTATTAAGGAAGAACTCAAAACTGGCCATAAACTGCTGAATGAACAGAGATGTGAACTGTCTCATGGGTGGGGATTTTCATAGGTGATGTGGTAACATCTCCATCTATCACAAAAACAGGCAGATGCATGCAAAATGGATCAGCTACACAAAGGAATTTCATTTACACAGCCAATACTTAAAGCTGTATGGTTGTATGTAGGATATGCATTATTTGTTTGATAGACTATCACAACTAAACTTACAAATCCTTAATAAATATTTTAACCATACATTATTTAGAAGCTTCTTCAGTGCCTTGATGTAAATGCTTTACAGTTTATACTAATGGATGACTAACTATATTAAAGTCCACACTGAATTAGTCCAGAGCACAGATTTGTTGTAGATATTGTTCATTTAATAGCTTCTGGTTAAGGTTATAGTCTAGAAATGGAAAATAGTTCTAAGTGTTCCTCTGATGCTTGTATGTCAAGCATGTTTTCTGAAATTCCTGCTTTGTTCCATTTCAGAGAATGTTTTGAAGAATGAACATTAGAACTTTAAAGTGCTAACAGACTTCCAGCAAATCTGTATGTCAGGATGAGACTGGGATCCATAAAGGAGAGAACTAACTGTGTGTCTGTGTGGGCAATGTGCACCTACAGTTTGAAAAAGCCTAAACTCACTTTAGATCTTAGGCTGTCAAGTTATCTTTGCATAGCCTTACAGGCAAGCATAAATTGCAGAAAATCAGTTCCACAAGCAATGGCCTCTAGAATAACCAAAGTAGGCAAGGGAAAACAGCAGTGACAAAGGCAAGCAGAAACATATGGCCATGTCCTGCCACACTGATGTGGGACCACACAACCTGGAATCCAAGGTTATTTTTTAATAAATGTCAATGCAGAATTGAAAAGATACTTTAAAAGGCATTTATACTGTGTGTTATGTCTTCATACTCTTTTATCTCTATATGAAAAATATATAGCGGAGTGAAGACAAGGGTTTAAAAGAAACTTGGGGTTTCTAGCTTTTTTGTTCTGCTTTGAAAGCCTCCTTAGACATATGTTTTTGCTTAGAACCAACAGAGGTGAATAAATCAGTTGATCAGTAATCCCCTAGAGCTGACTGTATTAACTTTCTTGGCATGATCTCATCACTTAAGCCAATATGACTTAAGAATTTCTCTAACAGTTTATTTGCCTCTAATTATATACTGTTCCTGAATCTAAACTTCAGTCTACTGAAGAGAAAAATGGAAAATTTGTAGAAATTGAGAGCCCAGAAACTTACTGTCACAAGAAGCAGAAGTTCCCCTTGCAGACCTGAACTAGTGAGCTGCTTTTCTTCAGACATAAAATGTTCTCCATATGGTTGACTTTGTGTTTAGGAGTAAATCAGAAGTATTCCAGAATAAGTGATCATTGTACTTTTACCACACTCCTCCCTCCATATTACTAAATCCTATACAATTATCTCTCTTCTCTCCAGACTTTGCTACATATCACTTGGCTGTAAAATCCAGACAGTCCATTTGAAAAGGTGTACTGGGGGAAACACCACGTGGATGGATGTATTTGGAGACATTGGCTCTTTTTCTTACCACTTACGAAAGTATTCAGAGAACAAGTAGATGCAAATCACCATTTTGTTCACTCAGATGTTTACTTATCAGCTTATTTTCCTAAGTGACTACATACTTACAGCCAATAATCATGCCTTCCTTTGCACCTAGCAAAGGCACGTTTAGAAATGAACACAAGTAAAATGCAATTTGGCAGCCACTACCTGCCCCCAGTAGTGGGTTGTATATCCAGGCAGAGAGAATGGAAGAAACCAGCTTGTACTCTAATCCCTGCTTAGTCCAAGTGAGAGAAGTGGGGGCATCCAAAGAAGTGGATCGGCTTTTGTGGAGACATCAGAGCACAACGTGGCTGTGAAGCAGCAGGGTCATGCTGTGCAGCACTGCCAGGGATGGGTGTTGCAGAAGGAGTTGGTGCCAGCAGTGCACCAGTCCCTGGAGCCATGTGCCAAGAGAGCTGCAGCCAGGCAATGCAGAGCCACACAGCACCCGCCCCGGCGGTGCACAAACTGCCGCAAAGGAGCCTACAGTCAGTTCGGGAAACAAGACTGAATGAGCCAGGGGAGACTTTGCACAAGAAAAAACCTTCTGCATCAGTGAACAGAGTCTCTTCCCCCAGAACCACTCCTGGCAAAGGCAGAGCTTTCTCCCAGGTCTGCCTCTGTCTGTTGCTAACTAAGCACGAGGAGGTAACAGCACAGCCTGGTGTGCAGTCTCCAAGGGGCCCTGCCTTCCCACAAAAACTGGCCATCAGTGAAACAGACATGAACATGTTTTTTATTTTTAATCTAAATCAGCAATCTCTGCTGAGCGGCCTGCTGAAAAGAAGCGTTTGCAGTGAAGCGTTGCAGCAGCAGAGCTCACCGGGGCCTCCTCGGCCGCAGCGGCACACGGTCCTGCACTGGACATTCCCTCCCTGGATCCCCAGCAAGCTTAGCTGAGCAGAATGGCATTCAAACAGCTGAAAAATACCAGAAACCCTAATAACCCAACACACATTTTAGAATCCATTTAAAGAAGCTAACTCCTTGATTTTCCATCTTTCCCACCAAATTTCCTATTTCCCACCAAAAACCAACCCCCCCCATCATTCATCTCCTTCAGCTGTGCTTTACTCCAGTTTTAACAGAACCAAGACATACATGACTTTTTTTTTTTATATTTAGTCTACTTAGCTACAAATAACAGAACTGTTTGGTAAAAGACTGTTACAGTTTGCTCTATGGTGCATTTTTGGGAGAGTAGTTGCACTTTGGACGAGGCTTTCATGAGCTACTTGCCCTAATTAGGCTTTAATCTACAAATCCCATTATGTAGATCAGTTTATTACTGTAGATGTATTTAGAATTACCCTTCTTCACATTGTAATGGTGTCTTGGTTTGAGTGAGAACCAAACAAATTCTGTTCCATAATTATACTTTTCAGCTCAGATTTTTTAACTAACTGTACTTTCTGAAGTCAGCAGCATGTTTTGCAGACAGTGGCTGCTTCTGGCAGTGATATCACCTCAAGTTTAGAGTTACTACCAAGGATTGGAATGCAGATCAAGGCCACTATGAGATCTTGTGTAACACACTGAGGGGTGCAGAAAGTGAAAGACCGCACCTGCAGGGAGAACTGGACAGGACAGGTGACCCCAAACTGACCAATGAGGCATTCCAGCCCATACATGGCATATCCAGTATGTAAAGCTCTGGGATCTGGAGGGTCAGCGTGGCTCTGATAACAGCAAAATAAAAATAATAACAATAAAAAAGATACAGCCCCCTGAGAGCTTAGTGGACTAAATCTGTTACTGAAACAAAAAGGACACAGCTCTTCTACTCATCTCTTAAATATTTCCAAACACTACACTAACAGTTTACAGTGGATATTTTATAAAATTCTTGCAGACTGCAAAATGCAATTCTTGTTGAAAGCACTCATGAAAGAAACCTCCATTTAAGACTGTGTGGTGATAATTGCATGGAACACAGGCACAGTGTGGAAGCAGGGTTTGCATGAGGTGTCAGCACCACCTCCTCCTGATTAGTATGGAATTAGTAGTCAAGGATTAGTAGTCATTTGAACCACTTTTCACATACATCTGCTTTCAGTCTGTACCAAATGAAGATGACTGATTTTCAGCTTTACCTACAACACCAACTTCTTTCTGAAGAACAGATGTTAAAGCATTTTTCAACTCAGTTTATAGGCACGTGAGTCACTACATACATTTGTGCTGGAGAGAGGTAACTTCACCTGTAACGCTTTGCATCACAGGAGTCAGACTGAGGAGCTTCAGTTTGTGCAGTAAACCTGCAGTCTTCTAGCTGGGCCAGCACAGACCAGTTCTGCACTCACAGTCTGAAGGGTTATGAGTGGCAAAAAAAAAGATAGTTACTGTAGGTGTCAAATCCACCTAGATTCTTTTCATATAGCATACCCTCACCGTATTTTCACCAAAATCACATTTAAATACAGGCAGCACCAGCATCTGTGTTGAAAGGCTGGAAGAGAACTTAAAGGCATCACAAGTGAGACTTCAAATTCACAGCCCCCTTTTCCTCCTGCAGGACTTCGGGCTATCAAGCTGCTGGACATACTTTTGCAGGAAATGTGAAAGTCAAGGTTTCCTGAAAGGCCTGTGCCACTCCACAGAAATCATAAGCCCTTATATACAGATCTTTCCATGGGATGGTGATGCTAGTGCTTTCACTGAACCACTCCTAATGTTTCTGTGTCAAGAGACCTTCTTCCCCCAGATGTGCTGGTTCTTGCAATGTACTACTTTCCAGGCACATTTAAACAGCTGTCACAGCTCACTCACAGGCTGGCCACTTTGATCCACTTTTAATTCTACAAAATAAAAAATCCTACCTATTCTCCAATAATGGCCCAAATCTCTTCAGTAGCATTAATGCAATCTGTAATGTTTCAGACCATTACTTTGAAAACAGAAATTGTGTTCTGTTTTATAAGAGTCATCTATATAACAGATAAGTTTGTAAATCACCTTTGGATCCTTTGTGATGAAAGGTGCTATATAAATTTGTGCAATTATCATTCCTACATTTCACTGCTCCATAAATGAGAGAAATACCACAGTAGCTCCACTCTAGCAATATGTTTGCAATCACATAACCCTCCTTCCCAATATTTCATTTTTACTGGAATTGGTGATTAACATGAACATCACACCTTTTTCTACAGACCACTCCTCTGTGGGGTTTGAATTTTATGCCTGGCAACATTGCACTGCCATTCTGTAAGTCATTTCATTGGAATCAGAAAAGAGCAATTAAATTGGCTATTAGGATGCAAAGTGTGCAGGCCAGCACAGTGTCTGCCAGGCAAACCTGCCTGAAAAACACAGCCCTGAGAGTCCTACCCGTTTCTAAAGATTCAGGAGACTATTGAAAAGCACTTCATGCACAAGCTGCAGCGAAGAGCTCCTTTACAAACAATGGGGTTATTTCAGTTATAATTGCTTTATATGGGCAAAAGTTAAGGAAAATAATTGCTGATTTCTACAGAAGTTTTTTAATTAGAGGCAGTTGGTGTCCTGGTCTTCTTTCACTCTTGCTTCCACCTCAACTTTTCTTTCTGCTTCAGCAGGTTTTCTCTCACTAGTGCCCTGCTGAGCAGATCCCATTTGGACAGTTTGCTGTTTCCCCTCCTCCTTTTTGATGAGCCACGGCAATCTGAGGGAGCCAGTAGTCAAAAGAGATTATGACCTATGATGAATAATCCAAGAAAAAATGGCCAGGTAAAAAGTCATTTGACAACATCCAGTAGATATTTCTTGGCAGTGAGGGAATGAGGTGCATCAAGCAGACTGATAAAATTTCTATCACCAATGTAAAATAAGCAAAGTGGCAGAAGCATTTTGAGGGTTAAAAGAATCTTGTCTTTGCCCTTGTTTGCCTCATTTCTTGATTCTCTCTTAAACTGCACCACTGGGATGAACCACAAGACTACCCTCCTCCTTATTAAAAAAGCAAAAACTGCTTATGCAGCAACTGCAGCAGGGCTCTGTTGTTAGCAGATAGTAAGGACGTATGGAGATGAGCTACAAACAGTATCCATATCAGCAGAGACACTTATGGGGAAAAAATTGTTCTATGAACATTACAAATTCTGTCTCTAATTAAACATTCATCTCTCACTCTTCTGGGGGTGGAGAAGAAAATCATTGTCCTTTTATACCACAGTTAAAAGTGGAAAACATTGCATCCAGAAATACAAAGAGGAAATATTTTTTCTATTCCATGACAGCAATAAACGCTGAGGGTTATGCTGACTGAAGGTAATTGCTGCAGCTCTTTGCTTGTTCTTTTTTTTCTAAATAACAAAAAAAAAAAAAAAAAAAAAAAAGACTGTGAATGACTCAAAATACAGCCTTTTAGAAAATATCTGTAAATCATTCTGTGTTATCATTCTTTTAAACTGTGAGTACAAGCACAGACTTGATTCTCTTCTTACTGAGCTTCCTGGCCTTATAAACCTGCTCAAAGATACGTAGATGTGAAGTTGAACGAAGAGACATAGTAAAGGAAAGGGATTCCCAGCTGAGATCTGGTTCATTGAGGGAATGAAACACTGCTCCTTCCCTGGTCTCTGGTGAGGTAGATGAAAGGCATCACCAAGTTTCTTAAGTGTAGAAAAAGGTGGATGAATATTCCCAACATTAGATAGGGAAGAACCAGGAATGACCAGCTCACCAGAGTCTCTTGCTCTCTCTCAGAAAAACACTGGATGAAAAATGTCAAAACCTAGAGCTAAGCTGCTTGATGAAAATACTTTAATGACATTTTGGAAAAGATTATACACCCCTTTGAGAACATCTCCAGTTTGCTTTTTCCTCTCCCTTGAATTATTTTTCTTTGCTTTTCTCCTTTTTCAGGTGTTGAGTCCTCTAGGGGTTCAGCAAAGCCTGACATTCTTGTGGAGTGGGAAGAGAGGGGTGTATCTATCAATAGCAATAAAACATTCCACGTGATTGGTATAAATGTTTTGGACTTTTCACATACATTTAGGAAAGGCCTCATCTGCCAAAGCCCATTGTCCTTATTATGCTCCCATTCACCTTCTATATTCAGGGAAGTGGGAGACTCATTCCAGTGCTTTTGAAGATCTTACAACAACAAACTGGAGTTCAATTCTACAGAAAAGCATGAACCATCAGAGCAGAAGAGGAGGAGGAGAAACAGTCAGTGTAGAGTTAATACAGGTTTTCTCCAAGGCCCAGAGGCTCTGAGTTCTGTAATTTCTGTGTCCTTAAATCACCACCATGGGCTTTCTATTCCCCTTGCCTTTTTTGGATTGCTCTGCAAAAGGTAACCAATATAAAACAATGCAAAGTGACCACTGAGGCATAAAGGTAGGAGTAATTGTTTTCAAAGCTTCCCAACTACAATGCCACTGAGGAGAAACCACACAAATCCAAGTCTGAGAAGTAGCTGAAATGTAAAATACTCTTATTCAATTGCATGATTTCAGTTGAAAGATTAAGATAAACCTTTGATACAAAACATTGCTGTTCATTGCAAAAGATTTGCTCATGCTGTCAAATCAGTGAACTCAATTTGATTTCTTTTTCAGTGCTGTCTTTTCTTGTCAAAAACTTGGCCAGCTTGTTTCCTACATGCACTCTCAATTTCTGACCATGAACTTCTAATGCCCAAACAAGTTATACAGCTTCCTTATGAACTAAGGGCCAAATAGAAAAATGACCAACTACCTGCTATTGCAGTTACTAGACAGCAGTGAATGAAACAGGTATCTGAGATTTTAATTCTGGCTATGGAAGAAGCACGTATTTTCGTATGTATGGGCAGGACAGCCAAGCAGAAAGAACATGGTTTTTCCAAACAAGTGGATACAAGTTGGATCTATCAGCTCGATTCCCATCTCTGCCTGGAGAGACCTCCTGCAGCCTTTAGATTATTTATCTGTAAAATGAAAAGGAATAGTTTGTTTTCCTTCTAGATCTTTTAGAATGTGTAGCAATCTGAAGTATTAATCCTGTGACTAGGCTAGAAAAAATACAAAATTATGTGATTTCACTGAGCTAAAAATGAGATAATCCAGACTGTGTAATACAACACAGAAAGTTGTTCTTTGAAGACCTATTTCATTACTAGAAGAATTGACACATTTTCCACTATAAAGGAAAATAAAAGTAATTAAAAAAAAAATAATTAAAAATGAATGGGCGATTTTGTCACTGACTAGATCCTAGACTTACACCTTTCAGAATACCTTCTAGCTTTGATGTTAGCCCTGCTTTGAGACAAAGTTTGGATCCTTCAGATTACCCTAGAAACCTAAATATTTCCGTGATTCACTTGACTGACTAATTTTTGGTTTAAAAGGGTAGTAAGCCTATGTCCATTTTCCCCTACCTAAGGATGACAATCCTGAGTCTCTAAATGGAGCTAGTAAGTGAAACATGAGTATTACAACAGCATCATATTTGAAGGTTCACACCACACTAGTAGTCTAAATTAGCCCCCAGGAATTGAGACAAAGTTATTTTTGTATGTCCATGAATCAAACACATAATCAGAATTTATTTCTATAAATAATCAAACTCATTTTAACATGAAAGCAACTTTAAGATTAAGAAAACCTGACATTAGTTTAGATTAAATTCTTAAAATAATATGGGCTCATACATTTATTGGTACTGCTAAATTGTGACAAACCCTCATAGGAGGTAGAAGAGTGTACTATAAAGAAACCAAAGATAAATGTCCCTTGTTTTCACATAATACATGCAAAAGGGAATAACATTTACTAAATAAAATGTACCTTTATGAAGTGGAATTCCATGCAGTTCTTTGCTACATTCCTATTTTTAGCCACAATCTTCCTTACTTCTTAACCAAAGTCAGATATTTTTTGAAGGAATTTTCAAATTGCTATATTCTTAAATTATGAGAATGCATTTACATTGTAGTTTTCTACAGTTTTTATAGTAGAAGGAAGACAATGTTCACCTGATCACTAAAATTATTTCTTTTATTCAGAATGTTACCAGAGAGACTAATTTATCTATCAGTATCTTCTGACAGAATACCTAATTAAATAAAATAATTATAATTTATAATGTGAATAATTATTTAATTTCAGGTCAAAATACACAGATAAAGATCCTAATTGTTGTGCTGGTTTTGGCTGGGATAGAGTTAACACAGAATCAAAGACTTTTATGCTTCTCACCCCACCCCACCAGTGAGCAGGCAGGGGGTGCACAAGAAGCTGGGAGGGGACACAGCTGGGACAACTGACCCCAACTGACCAAAGGGATGTTCCATACCATATGACACCAAAAAAAGCTGAGGGAAGAATAAAGAAGGGGCATGTTTGGGGTGTTGGAATTTGTCCTCCCAAGTAACCATGATGTGTAATGGAGCCCTGCTTTCCCAGAGACAGCCAAGCACCTGCTGGCAGATGGGAAGTGGTGAATTCATTCCTTGTTTTGCTTTACTTGTGTGCATGGGTTTTGCTTTACCTATTAAACTGTCTTTACCTCAATGAATTTTCTCACTTTTCTCTTTCAGTTCTCTCCCACATCCCACCAAGTGGGAGAGAGTGAGGGGCTATGTGGGGCTTAGTTGCCAGCTGGGAATCATTTTGAAGGATGAGAATTTGAAAATACCACCCTAACTTCATCCAAATCTTCAAGGAGAACTACCACCATGAATAAGCATGCAAATATGGAGACCCTCACAGATTAAGTGTAGGAACTGCTTACAAGCCTCAAAATTAATCAAAGTAGAAAAAGATCCTGTAGGCATTATCTTTATTAAGCCTCAGACTTACAAACACTTAGATCTGAGCCAAAATGTAAAACTAAATTACATTAAATAAAATTAAGAGTTTAGGTCTGGATCACTGTTTTGATTGTTATTGTTCTCCATCTAACTCTGATATATGTGCAGAAAGCACAGCTTTGCTATTTCAGATTTCTAGAATTCATGCTCTGCATGAGTGTATCAGCGTCTGTCTCATGGGAGTCAGAAATAGTGGCCTGTGGGTAAGAGCATCTCTGTGCCTCATTGATAGTGCCCTGAAGAATGCAGTCTACCATAAACGATTAGCTGATAATTTTCCTGAAAGTCTAATGATAGTTCATTACTTTCTTAAATAGGAGGTCCCAGAAGAAGAATCAGCTTTATGTGATAAAAAGAAAATCCTTATAGACTTAGTGGTTGCAGAAGAAAACAAAAACTGAAGAAACACACCCAAAAAACATTTGAAACCAAGTGACAAAATTGAAATATATTATGTTCTTTAAAGTTTATGCTATTTTGGAGAGTGATCTATCACTTATAAACAGTTACTTTGGGCCATGCCAGTTAAGCGTTTGATAATGAGCCTGTTTTCTGGAGAAGTGCATGCATGAAATCTATTCCTAAAATTTTTGGAGCTCATAAAAACATCTTGCATTCTCCAGGCACTGGCCAAGATCTTCCCTATTGCTCTGACTCTAAAAAATAATTCCACTCTGCCAGATTGACTTAATTACAAAAACAATGCAGAAATAAAACCACTGTTGATGTAACACCCACATTTATTCCCTTCCACCTTTTTCCAACAACAATGCCCAGATTCTTAAATCTTGGGGTGTTGTGTTTAGGCATTTTGTTGTTGTTGTTTGGGGATTTTCTTTGTCTGTTTAAATTTTTCATTGGTAATCTGAAAGGTTTGCATCAATAGCCTTCATAATCACATTACAGCTTTCTTGTTTCAACTCACAGAAATGGTGATGCTGCTGCAATGTTTCTGCCTTCTTTGTAGACCAGCTCAGGCAGAGAGAGATAAAAATACAGGAATTGCTACCTGTAGGCTACCTAAATACTTCTAGAGCAACAGTACACCATGTACCAGGGTGCCCTCTGCTTCCTGCAGGGCATTATAGCAGAGGCTTAGCACTTACTAACAACATCGCTGTACTTAAGATCGGTCTAGCACCTACTTGAGCAAAATTAGGAACTGCTGGATTTAAGAACTAAAATTTCTACTTCTTCAGCTATAGGACTAACACAGAAACAAAAGAGCTCTCATCTACCAAAACATGCCACATAATCATACAGACACATCTCATTTACCCTAAACATGCCAAAATAATCAGTGGAAAGTGGTATCTAGATCCGTTCCAAAAGAAACCTGGATTCCAATGCCCGCTCTTCCTGAGGTGACTTTGCAAATGTCTCACTGACTTCAAGCTAAGAATGGCCCAAGTATATTGACCAGAGAGATTTGCCAGTGTCTGTGTTTCAAGCAGTAGCCCAGAGACCTGAAAATCAAGGTGAAGTTTGGCTGAACAGCTCAACAACTTTGAAATAATCCTTTCTGTCCCAAAATTATCACATAGATCTCAACATGTAAACACCTGGCACTGAATTATATGTATCCAGTTCATTTCTTCCAAACCCATTCTCTAGTCACTTATTCACTAAGAGCCCTTTGTGAGACTAACATAAATGCTATTATTATATATACTGTTATTATTATATTGACATATTGCTATTGCTTTATCCTTGTTATACTGACAAAAATGATTGGTAAATAATATTATAGCAATATTTATTGCTTAGCATTCTAACCATTTCTTTCTTCCTAAATCCACTGGAAAAATAATGGCAGGGAAGATACACTGAGGACACAAATCCCTTTCAGGCTATCAGCATTTTTAGTGGAGGACTGAAAATAAGATTATTATCATGGGTATATTTAGCACATGTGAATTTCACATCAGATAGTGGTCAGAGGCAAAAATAGCTTTGAAGCAAGTGAACACTTTAAAGAGACAGGCATAATGGAGAATGTTTAAGAACTGACACATAAATACAAAGTCTAACATCTTTTCAAATTGTTGTTCTTGCCCATGACACAATTAGTAACGCTATTTATGTTTATACAAATGGTACATTTTCTCAAAGATCACCTATTCTTTCTGCAATAAAGACAGAGTAGTGAATTTAAGAGTTGGTATTCACTTTCCCCAAAACAGTCTCATAATGCCGTACACAGAAAAGATCCAATCCTGAACCACTAATGTACAGAACAATAATTACATTAGGGATGTCTTGTCTATTTTAATACCTGACAATCTACTGAAATGTGTTTATTTATTTAAATAGGGTAGCATTTACCTAAATTATGAGAACATCAACCAGCCCAAAGACAGCTAAAGATTATGAAGAAAATGAAAGGACACCATTATTACTGGCTGTGAGCAGCTTGCTAAATGAAGACTGAAGGCAAGCAGAGAGATGCTAGGGTGTATGACTGTGGTATTATGATGAAAGGTAAAAGCAAATTTTGATCCCATGAGTAAATTCACTGGATCCCATGAGTAAATTCACCAGAGTCAATGGAAAAGCAGAAGTGAAGCTGCTTTAAAAAAATTATCCACAGTATCACAAGAAGAAATACCACACAATGGACAGTATTCTTTCTGACTTTGGCTTAGGATGGAAGCTCTTGAAGCTCTGTAATTAAGATGGTATGATTTAAATTACAGATAAATTTTACGTAGGAAGATGTTGTGAATATGTGAAATGAGGACATAGAGATGTTCCCTACTGCTTATACAAGACCAAAGAGAAAGCTGTATGAGCTTTAACCATGTAGGAAGCATATCTTGAAGCATCTCACCACCTCTAAGAGGAGTGCTCATCTAAAGTGAAGTTCATGACAAAATGAATTCCACACAACACCTACTGCCTGAACATCAGTGTACTCCAGAGTGAATGTTGCTTGTCCTGATTAGGAGAAAAAACAGTTTTCCTAGAGGCTCCATTCCTGCATGTCTGGGTCCTATAGATTTAGGATGTCTCAGACAAGGAATATGACAGGTCCACTTCCTTCCATCTTAGATAACTCCTCCCAAAAGGACCCAGTCAGAAGTTTTTCTGAACCATATCAATAAAACAGGACAGAACATGTGTCTCAGCCTTCGAAAAATCCAGTAAAAGTTCACCATTTCTTCAATCCTGAATCCTTCTGCTGCAGAATATGTATGTATTCAATATGGAACCAATGTTTACATTGACTAATCTCTAATATTCAGTAAAACTGAAGGAGTTATGAAGCATCAGAGACTCAGGACTGAAGACACTGGATTTCATTTCTTGCTCCATGTCAGGCAGCCTTGGCCAAGGCATTATTCCTTTCACTGCCCTACAGTCCCCTTCTACAAAAGAGACATGTAAACAAGCAGACATAAAATTACCACAAATTATTACTCCAAGATAGGACACTTTCTTCTTAATGGATAGTGCAAGATTTGACTAAGCATGAATGTTAGCCTTCCCTCCCAACACCCAGTATCTATAAAAGGGTTAATTCTAAAACACCCTCAGAAACCAGAGAACTACAGGTACTCTTGATACCCTGAACATGTAATATTTATAACAGTCATACAACTTTAATTTTACTTCTTTGCCTTAGAAAAAAAAAGAGAGTGCAATTTTTCTAAGCACAGCACTGGAAAAAAAAAAAAAATGAAGCGCTCGTTAGTTTGGAATTTTCCATTCCTTTTTGCTTCTGCCTGAAAGGCATAGGACTGTGGGGGTTTCATAGCGGAAAGAATTTAGGCCTGTCTCCCTTTGACTTGCAAATTTTAGAAACACTGTGCTATCCATCTAACCAGTTGGCAAGGATTTAAGGTTGATTTAATATCCCTTAAGCCAGTCATGAAGCATTGTACAGGCTTGTCTCCTCTTCCTCCTCCCTTCCTCACCCTTCAGCTTGTGTATAAAAGCCTAGTGCATGTAGAATTTACACCAACAGCTGTGGTGGTCACTAGTGTCAAGGGTAGTTACAGGCCTAGCAGTGATACCACTAAAAACTCTGTATTTCCTTGGCCAAAATGATGCCTCACATGTTAAAACACATATTAGTCCTAAGCTGGTATCTATGTATCAAATACCACAACTAAAAAATAATATTCTCACAATACAGACCAGAACTTGTTAAGAACCTTTCCAATCACATTTTCAGCACTATATCAGTATTTATTTGTCCTCATATTTTAGCTGGGTTTTTTTTTTCAGCTATCTAGAGTAGCTAGCAAAATGAGACACCTAAAATACTAAATAGAAATTATGGACAAAAATATGTCATCATTGAATTCACTTAAAAATATATTCAGAAAATAATTTTCTGAAGCACTTCCATCTGTTGTCCTCAACCCATATAGAATTTCTTCTACTGTACTCATCACTGTGACTATCCATATATAAAAACACTTGTCCAGTCTATGTTTGCCAGTTTTTTCTTCTTTTGACTGACTTATGGTATGAAAAACTGACTTCTTGAGGAAAGGATCTAATTAAAGATACAATCATACCTAAGCTAAAGCAATGTCAACATTTTTAAACTGCTTGAATAGTCATAATAGGTGAGATTGAAGAAAAACCTGCATATTTATTATGTCACAACCTATCTGTATTTCCAGGGACAAAAGGTAATTTGTACCTAAAATCCCATTTGTACATGTTGCTCTCTCAACTGGACATGACCTTTGAATGTAAAAAGGCAGGTTGGTGTAGACATTATCTCCCACAGGGGGAAACGGTGGGCTACTTATCATCCCATCAACCTCAAAGCCTAAGTCACATTTGACATCAAACTAATGTCACTGAGATGAATGACATCTATTAGATGGTACTCAGAACCAGATAAGCTAGATAACTAATGTAGTGAGATGGGGATATCGAGGAAATAATGGCACTCTGTGTCATGACTACTGTGCTCACTTCAGTTCTTAGAATACAAGGAAAATACTATTAATACTGCAGAATCCCCATATAATTTCATCAGAATCCATATAATGACAATAAAATGTAGTCAAAGGCATAGTAACGCAGCATTTTATTACGTCTGCATGCACACTACTAGAGTTTTGTATGCACCTAATTGTTCCAAAATAAATCAAGAGTTTTAGCACAGTTCACAATTAAAAAAGCCATCTAAAATGCACAGCATGTGTTGTGTAAAAACACATTGTGTTTTCATATTACGTGTTAGGAGTTATTTTGTACAAACTTCCAGATGCTCTGCTCCCAGTTTTTTCAGAGGATGAAATAAAAACTCCTACAGCAGAATCAAACTGAGCTCTCAGTCCCATTTTACAGTCATGTTAACGGACAAGCCATAGCAAATCAACAACAGATCAGCAGAACAACCTATCAGTAAATCATTGCTACAAATAGTTGCTTTTTAAAATTCCTGCAATACGTGAAGAGTTATATTGATTTTATATCTCTCCCTGAACTTGCCCATGTTTAAGTTTAAGGTCTGCAAATAAGAGTTAGCTTTTAATAAAGTGCCATTTATACAATCATACTGCAAACAAGGCTGAATTACAAAAATGCACAAGTAATAATCTGCCTTCCCTCCTTCCAAAGCAAGGAGAGGACTGAGACTGACAGCTGTGAAAGGAAATGTCTTTTTCCCCCCGCTCATTTTGGTGATATTGTCTGTGTTTTTATTACCTGCTATGGATCAAAGAAGGAACCCCTAGTGGCTTTGCTTCTTCTCGCTTATGCTCTATTAGCAGAAAAAAAGTAATCTTTGCATAACCAATTATTTATTTACTGACATTTTCAAGCTCTGGGGCTAAAATGATTTAGGCAATTTAATTCAGATTTTTTTCCTTACAGCACACTGCTGGAGGTGTTTTATCTTTGGAAATTTTTGTAGGCTTATTTTATTTTATTTTTGTTTAATGCTCAGGGTAGCATCTTGTCCTTTGGCTAGAACCAGATTCAAGGCCCAGGACCCAGCTGTTAAAGCTTAGAATTTCAACTGGCATCACTCATTCTACCATTTTGTGCCATGCTGTCTTCTGTACATCAAGCAGCTAGGAGAATGGTAAGACTGCACCAGTTAAGCATGAAAATGTGGATACCAAAATTAATTTATGCTGAGTCCTCACATGCCTCTGATTGAATTCCAGAGAATACTGTGTTTTCAAATAGCATTATCAACATTTTAATTCAACTGTATATCATCTTCCAATGTTTTCTAATGACAAAATCCCACTGTCATAATCTGTGCATCTCCATTGCCTGGTTCCATCCACTCCAGCCAACAAACACATATTAACCATTTTTTTCCATACAGTCTGTGCTAGGTTAACCAAATAACAACATAATTAATTTAGCAGTGAATAAACTGGATTTTATATTGTGTTAGTCTGTACAGGGAAGCCTGGCAGCTAGAGGCCTGAGGAATAAAAGCCTCCCTTCACTGAAATCTCCGTGGGGACCAAGTCCAAGGGGGTCAGGACTGTTACTGGCTCTGATGGAGCAGGACAGACCAACAGGCAGGCCTGAGCAAGCGTGAATGATGTGTCTATTTGGCAGCTTTTCTGAAGAAAACCGCTATGTAAAGACAAGGGAAATATGAAAATCATTATATCCTATGATAGGTAGATCTATGATGGATCTATCTGCCCTTGGTCTGGCACTCTGACCTCCACCAGCAACCTCTGGTGAGCAAGCTCTGGTGAAAGAAGGTGCTGCAGGGAGGTTTTGTACCCCTCACTGCACACAAGTACATAACTGCTTTGTTCCCTGAGTACCAGCCTGGCTTCAGTACCTGTGTGTGCAGGTAAAGTCAAGCTGGGAATGATGGAGAGGTATTTTAGGAAGACTGGGTCTGACCCTGTTGGAGGAGGGGTGACAATCAGTATCTGCCAGAGGAATGATAATTGGTTAGTGCTTTAGACTGTAAAATTGCAGAGTGTAAAGCGCTCAAGCCTGTCTCAGAGCTGGCCTTATACCTATATATTGGGTTCAACAATTTCATCTGCTTCGTGGGTGATGGAATTAAATATCTACTCATGAAGTGACAGCAATGTGACACAGCTGCATATGACAGCTCATGCCTCAGTCAGAGAGAATGGCAAGGAGGTGCAGGGCAGCTGGACCAGAAGCTGCCAGAGCTCAGGAAAGCTGCCATCTACCCAAGCAACAAAAGCTGATCTGGAAGGAACATGCCACAGATCCCTTCTTGTGTGCTATGCTATCAAATCCAGAGGAGCACGTTGAACTC
The DNA here is from genome assembly GCA_025447755.1 of Corythornis vintsioides. Taxonomy (NCBI): domain Eukaryota; kingdom Metazoa; phylum Chordata; class Aves; order Coraciiformes; family Alcedinidae; genus Corythornis; species Corythornis vintsioides. Next base: position 61,190 of record JAOEGS010000482.1, on the reverse strand, counting down.
TAAGGAAGAGAAGACTGTAGGCAATCTAAGAGAAGTCTACAAAAATAAATAAAAAGTTCAGTCAAACCAAAAGCAATTTTCTCTAGAAAAAAGTAACAGCACCTTTCCTTCATGAGAGCTATTTCCATGCCAAATTTTAAGTTTCTACCTACAGCTGAACAAGCTGTTGAAGTCCACAAATATTCTCTGTAAAAGTGGAAAAGTATGTTTTATCTCAGTCCATATTAGAAAATGGCTCAGACTGGAAAACAATTCCATGGCAGGTATGAAGCAGGAGCACTTTTAACGCCCAAGTGAACACTTTGGCAACTTAAAAGTGACTGAAACAGGAAGTTAAAATGAAAACTATTATGCAAGTTCAAAACAAAAATAATGCAATCTGTAAGATATCATAATTGCTCTTGAAAATTTGCTAGTGACCCTTGCTTCAAATAATATCTGCAAACAAAAGGCATCTGAGTAAACGAGCTTTGTTTTCATGTTCGTTCTGCACACGTGGCAGAAGTTGCACATCATTGGTTTTACTCCTCCCTGTGCAGAGGCATCTACTTGCTCAGCTCCTGCCACTTCTTCTGACATTGTGGGCAGTAACCAGAGGAGAGAACTGTTTTAAGGATCTGGATAATATGATTTAAAGCCACAAAGAGCAGTGGTGAAACAAATGTATGGATTCTGAAAATGGTGGGTGCTCTGCTGTCCTTGTGGATTGTTGTTGCTTGCTCTGCAGTATTGAAAATCAGGCCACCTACTTATGTGCTAAATAACATTAAAATCTAATTGAGGCATCTTTTTTGGATAATCCTTGCCATCACCTTTAAGCTTTTGGTTCTACTTCTTAAAAAGCAAATCAAAACAAACTTAACTGCAACCTAGCAAACAGTAAAATCTTGCCTTTTCAAAAACTGTTTGCACTTAAATCCTGCCTGACATTTATCTTATACAATGTGGTATAAGGTGAAGAAGGTACTTTTTTTCCTTTTACTTCTCCCTCCTGTTTCAATCATTCATTTTATGTATTAAAAAGGTACAGGAAAAATTCTGTTTCCACTGAGTACTATACAAAATTTTGTCAGAAACTAAAGTAATTAACCTAGCTCTAAAAGCAAATCAGCACACAGAGAAACTAGTGCCCATGGAGAGAGAGCTGTTGTTTATGATAATAATTTGGTTTCCTAAGTGGCTGTAAGCTTCCTCTGGTAGCCAGAGCCAAGGCACATTTATAACAGATACAACCTGGTACTGTCCCTTTATCCTTCTCTGATCAAACAGCAGTGAAGATAAATACAACCTTTTCTAATTGGTCATTTATATTGCTTCTGATGTTACTGAATGCCTATGCTAATATTGTGTTGCATACAGTTATTCCTAAAATGGTATATTATATAACCTGAACCCCCCCCCATAATTAGAATTATGAGAAATAATTAAAAGACTATTCAAAATAACCCAAAGTCACTCCTGAAGTTGCATTTTAATCTTTTCAAATATTTTAACTTCTAATATCCAACAGGAATATATGCATCCCTAACACAATATATGTATACATTGAAATATGTAT
>JAOEGS010000482.1:39860-59595 GCA_025447755.1 Corythornis vintsioides | reverse complement strand
TATATATAAATAAAATAATAAATTAACCTATCACTAAAATTAATAAACCCATCTTATTACTGACAGTTAACAGAATTTGCTGGACTAGTTCTTTTCAATAGCAAAGCTGAACCCACTTTCAGAGTGATAATTTCTAGGGTTAATTGTCATAGCTTCCTCAACGCAATCTTCTCCACCAGCTTTATTTTATCTGCCAGAGCACCAATATGCCATGATTAGCATAAATTAAACTAAATAAATTCAGTGGGTTACTATATTATTTTATGCTAATCCGTTTATTTATTTATTTTTAAACATTTCAAGGTTAGGGATGGGTGAACAGTGTGATGGCAAATTCCTAACAGCAGCTTGTTCAAATGCAGCTCAGAAGTGTTTCAAAAGTGTGTGATATTTTTTCAGAAATGTTTAGGAGAAAAAATCCAGTGTGAAGAATGTTGTTGAGTACAAACTGCTATATCATTATATACTGACCTTTTACAGATGCACCCATGACACACTACTGTGAAGCAAGGAACTCAATACATGCAACTCAATAACACAGAGTAAGAGAACAAGAGCACCAAGCAAATTTGCTTGTGTAACTGAAATGGAAGGCTTTCCTGGCATTAAAAAAGATACATCCTGACCTCCTACTGCTCCATGTAATGTGTTTCAACAGACTTTAGAAAGGAGTTTGTTCATCTAGAACAACTGGTTCATGCCAGCTGCCCGTGCCAGTATTCACAAAGGCCTTTCATGTCAATCTGCTGACAATAAATAATACATAGGCAGCTAGAGGATGGGGCAGTGGTGCTCATGAGGAACAGAGACTGAGCCATGCCAATGACCATCTGGCTGAGTTGGTGCCTCTCTAATACCATTCAGCTCTGAATGGAAATGTTCTCATCAGAGATATGAAGAACACATGTAGTATGCTTATCACTGACTGGATCTCTCTCTTCAGGAGAAGATTTAACTCAAAACCAGAGCCAACTAAGATTTGATAAGGCTATGATTGCTCATGATAGATATATGTTTTCCAACCTATCTGTCAGCACTGTGCAAATACTATATTACATCACGTAGAAGTGAAAGTAGCAGTGAGACTCACAAAAAAGATGGTGAAATTATAATAATTTCAAATTGTGCTTCACAAGTAATTCAGCTTTTCATTTATTGATGATGTTAAAATTATCTTTGTTCTCTATTACCAAATTTTAAAATATTTTTTGTTTGGCCAGTTTTAAGTGCCTAACTTGAGAAGGGACAAACTGATCACTTAAAGTAGGTCTGTATAGTCTCCAGGAGATTAACCAATAGCCATAGGCATCTTTTTAAGGTCTCTGCTTAAATTAGATGTCAAAATGGCACATGACCTGTTCATGTTCTGTACATTCACAGTAGTAGCAGGAAACAGTTGAAGAAAATGTTCAACAGCTGCAATGTCCTACTAACAACTTACACATTCTTACTAAAAACTTCAAAAACTGATGTTGCCACCTGACTAGTCCTGCCAGTGGACTGTCTGCTCTTAGCATATGTTTCCTTTCTGTATGCTACCAGAACTACTGTTTGTATTGCAGAAGACATACATGACAACACCTTCTGCCATCCAGAAGCATATGTCAACAAGAATTTGAACTGAAGGCTTCCAGTGTGGAAGTTAGAATGGACAGCATGGAAGGGTTAGAGCCTCTACTCAGACCTTTTTCTTTTTCAGGGCTCATATGCTGTTCATGCTGTCTTGGACAGGTCTCTTACTTTGCTATCCACTAAGCTGCTCCCTCCCCAATCCCAGCAGCCAGATGTGAGCCCTTCTGCTAGCACTGCACTAAGTCATCAGGCAACAGAGAAGCATTCTCAGGTTAAAGCTGAGGTAATAACCCTTGTGAAATAGCACGAGAGCAGTCAACACCTTGTAGGACTCAGACCTTGGTGAATTACATGAAAATTGTTGTCACTAGTAACTATTGACTGTGGAAACCAGTTCAAAAATACAGATGAGTTTAAAGCACTTGAAAAAAGGGCAGTTAAAAAAACCCAAACAAACGCATGAAAGCAGATACCAGATGCATTATGTCAGATACATTATAGTAGCTTTCCTTCACAATGATTTTCAAGATGATATCTTAAAGGATCAAAACCTAGAAGCATTAAGAAGGGTGTTATATGCTGAAAGCCATCAGAATCCCTTTTCCTATCACTCTGAATACATTACTGCATCTTATTTCTAATGCCGAAAATTGATAGATTTTCAGATAAAAATTAGGAGAGCTTGAATTGCACTCTCTCTCTGGACTTTTGTAATGTATGGATTTTCATAATGTTTTGTGTAAAGCATTCGTGAAAAAAATCACATACATTTATGTTCAGATTATTGGCAACTTAGTTTTGCAAATGCTGTAATTTAACTGTTTAACAGTAAATTAAATTTACAGCTTGCAGTGTAAATAAATTGTCCTTTTTAATTCATATAATAGTAAATAATATATGTATAATTGAAATTCTGTTTAACAAGGACAAGCTATTTTACAACAGATAAAATTTATGTATTTCAGCTTGAATTTATTACTAAACAGTCTCACAATAACAGAGATTGTTTCCAACTATAAATGTGTGTTAAAACATTTAACTTTAATAGTGGAATCTTGTCAAATTAATGTACAGTAATAGAATGCTATAAAATCTTATTTCAAATTGTAAACTGAAGCATTAAAAATTAACTTTATAGACTAAGAAAGACAGATTAAAATCACTGCTATATGGTCAGAAAGTTAATTTAAAGCACAGGTTAAATATTTGATTCTGCTTAATACATTTAAAACAGGAAAATCCTAAAACTGTTGGGATATTTCTAAAAGAATTAGAAAGTATTTTGGCCCCAGTTCTTCCAGATTGAGGATGATCTCTGCTAATAAATGTTACTATCCTATCAAGCTCTTCTGACTTTAGTCCTCTAGGGTGTGCAAAGGCAGACGGGTTTGCAAGATAAGGGCTCTTATGTTAAAAATTCATGGGAAAGGTCATGTTTCTACCATTTCTGAAGTGCTGAGCAGATCAATGAATGCACGAAACAAGACGGTAAGACACAGAAATTATTTCCTACTGACTGGCACTCTTGGAAGGAGCACTTGTGACATGCAGAGGACTGAATATAGGCACCACTACCTAACTTTGGGGCATTCTCAGCTTCTGGTGTGCGACAGAAGGGGCTGGAGACATACATTGTCTATTGCACTGGCAGAAGCAAATATAGAGATACCTTCAAGAGCCCCTAATGAAGACAATCAACATGCTGAGTTAAACTGAGCATAACCTGAGGCCTGGCATAACTTGAGGCCATTTCCTTTTGCCCTAGCACTTGCTACTTGAGAGAACAGACCAAACTCTACTTCACTGCAACTTTATTTCATGGAGTTGTCAAGGGCAAAAGGGTCTCCTTTCAGACTCCTTTACTCCAGGCAAAGCAATCCCAGTTCCCACAGTATCTTCTCATAAGACTTGCGCTGTAGACCCTTCACCAGCTTTTTTGCTCTTCTTTAGACCCACTACATCACCTCAATGTCTTTCTAGTGTGGACTCCAAAACTGAAGCTAGTCACCTGTACAGGTCAAAGTCTGCCCTCTGGACGTCCAAGGTGACAGTTCTACTGACCCCATTCCTTATTTCCACAAGAATTGAGAACTCTATTATTTCAGGACTACTACACCCAAGATGGCCTCCAACCTTGACATCACAAGTCCTTCTCTGTTCACAAACAGGTCCAACACATAACCTTCCCTAATTGCCTTACTGACCACCTCTGTTAGGAAACTAACTAATCTTCCACACCCTCCAGGAACCTCATAGGCTGTTTCCTCTCTGCTGTCATATATTTCCAACAGATACCTGGTAAGATGAAGTCACCCACAAGAAGTGGAAGGTATTGTGAGATTTCTCCCAGCTGCTCATAGAATATTTCATCTGCTGCTTGATCCCAGCTGAGCAGTCTATAACAGACTCCCACCATGCTATCCACCTTCCTGGTCCTCCCCCTGATTCCTACCCATAGACACGCAACTCTATTATCATCATCGTGCTCAAGCCAATCAAAGCACTCCCTAACAGACATGGCTATCCCACTGCCTCACCTTTCTGGCCTATCTCTTCTGAAGAGTTTATAGCCAACCAGTACAGCACTCTGTTTGTGGGAATCATCCCATCATATTTCTGTGATGGCAGCTATAACAGTTTTCCTGCAGTACAATAGTTTCCAGCTCCTCCTGCAGAAAACAGCACACATGTTGTGCGTATGGGCAACCAACCAACCAATCCCTGTATAGTTTGGGGCTGCAGCCTGTCCTGATGGAGCAAGTCCCACTGGAAGCGTCTGCTTTTGGATCCAATCCTTTAAGTATTGCCTTTATGCATCCAGCACAACCTGACCCTGAACTTCAATGGCCAGCTGTATGAAAGTCAGAGCAACACATGGCTTGTCTCACACAATCACAATTATCTTTTGATATTAATTCTTTCATTTATATTGGAGTCTCTAAGCTTGCTTTCTATTTCATCTGCTTCCCAGAGACCACATTTACCTCCTTTAGTAATGTTTTACCCCATAACTATACACTTCATGATAGATGCACTACTATACCTTAAACATGACATTTCCAGTACAGCCAAAAAGGCTTTTAAAGGGACTTTGTGACTTTATCCTATTGAAGATGAAGAAGACCATATATAATTGAGGATGGCAGTAGGCTGGCAGTCCCTCAAACAGCAGACCCACTATTTCAGTCCTTTCAAAAACAGCAAAATAAAAAGCAGGTCATTCAGAACTGGGTTTTTTTTGTGGCCAGACACTTGCAAGAGAACTGAACTTGATCTAAACTCACAGCCTCATACCATTCAAAAGCACATCACAAAATGCAACATGCTTAGTGATGATTTGGAAGTGGAGGTCTTAATATTTGTTTTTCTGAAAGCTTTGAATATTATTTTCTGACACTTTCTTCTTCATGTATAGCCAACATTTTTATAAAAGTCATTGTTTGTTTCTTTTTTAACCATATCCATTATATACTGATGTGTATTCTTTGGAGGACCATCAGCTACTTTAACTCATGTTTAATAATATTGCATTCAACACACATCCCCATTGAAGTTTTTACAGGATTAGGTACTAGCTAATATGACTAGCATTAGAGTCTGACCCTTAGCAGTGAAAACTCAGACAGCATCTTAACCTCACTAAGAACCCAAGGTGTTTTACAGATTGAATATGCAGTAATTGATCACTCAGGATGAGCTGTCCTCAAAAATGTCTCATCATGGTGCCAGCTGTACATAAGATATGATAAGACTACAGCAAATAAGACAAATTTGCAAACACAAGCTGAAAATATCTAGCAATCTTCTAAAATGAAGGACAGTCTAGCTATAAAGAGCAAAATCAGCTCCCATACCCTAGCTGTTTAAGTCACTGATAGCTGGTTCAATCTTCCTGCAACTAGCTCTAGTTTATTTAAGAATGCTTCATTTTGCCTGTACCACCTTTTCCAGTTTGCTACTTCCTGCTTAAAGAGGAAAAAAAAAAAGAAAAAAAAAAAGAAAAGCTCAATGAAAATGGAAAGTATATAAATCATGTATCAGAAAAAATAAAACACAACTCAAAAAGCATTGCTTACTTGTTTTACAAATTGCATGAGTCAAGACCCATGTCTCCTCATGCTCCCTCCAAAGCTATGCCAGAGTTCTGCCAACTACATCATACTGCCTGAAAACAACTCTGCTGAGTTACTCCTTGCAGCTTTCTCTGCAATGGAAATATTCCCTACAGATTCAGCTTTGTTTATTCAGTTTTTAGTCAACCAGATTCCCAGGTGGTCATGTACCTGGTGAATAAAATAGTAGCTGTTTTCCAAGTGCTGCAGGGAAATATTTTTTTATTCCTATATTTTCTTCCTCTGGAATTTAAAAAGAATTGTAACCAACATCTCTATCTCAGGTTCTGAAAGAAACTAAATTCTAGACCAAACTACAAATTCTTTTTTAAAACATCTGTTTCTTCCAACACTGCACAGAAATAGTTCATCAGAATAAGCAAACCAGCAATGCTGCTAAAACAATTTGTTGTCCTGCCACTCCATCCTACTCGTGCCTATTTTTCTGTGATACATTTAAAAATAATAGATGCTTTCCCACAGGTGATTTCCACGATGCTTTTTATTTATCCAGTTCTGTGCACTTCCAGCTAACATCCAGTGCAGGAGTTCCCAGATACCTGTGAAGGCATCTTGCCCAGCTATGCAAGAAAGCAGGTTCTGAACTGCAAAGTCTGTGCAGAAGCCACAGTGCTGGACTTTAACAGTAATTCTCACTTGGCTTCCAGCATCCAGAAGACACTTTACATTCGAGTGATTCTAACTTAAGCATAAAGCATAAAACGCTCACAAGAAATTAAATGAGAAAAGGGAAAATATTACTTCTGCCTACACTGAGAAATCTACTGGCAGGGCTCTATGTCCCACTTGTGCACCAGAGGCAAGGCAGTACAGTTTTCATCAAGCCTTCTAACTGTGTCACAGAAAAACTGGAGCCACACCACTGACTTATATTCACCCTTCAGTGAAGACAGCAGTTTGCTCCACCTCTTGTTTAACTTCGAGGATTTTATCCAGAACAGTGGCATTTTAGCAGTGAGAACTAACTGTGCCTGGTCTACGTTCAAAGCCTGTTTGTCACAAATGCAACAGAGCCTAAGCACCTCACATTCCTGAATACAATCAGTCACGGTCAGGGAGCAGGATTTTATGAAGTTCTGCCACAAATTCTGTTTTAAAACTCCTTGTTTTCATGTAGAGTGGACACATGAAAATCAGGCTGTTTGGGGGAAAAATTAACAAATCTTTGAAAAAAACCCAAAGCTGCATAATCTGCTGTATTTCAGTTGGTCTTTATCCGCAAAATCCCAGATCTTTGTTTAAGCTACAAACAGACTATAAAAATCAGCTTGCTGGCCTCTCTCCTTATTATCCACATCCCTGCACAAATCAAATGAAGCTTTTGCTGTAAAGCTGATAAAAAACACCACACACACATGAGCAAGCTGATATATTTAAAAAGTGGTTATCATTTCTAATCCTTTCCTCTCTCTCCAGGGAATATCATCTTTCCAAGGAACACACAAAACTCCACCACTGAGCAAACATAAGCACTTATACTTGTTTTGATTAGGGATTTTCTAAAATAACAATGAACAAAGTAGCCTGGCATTATCATTGATTTTTAGCACCTAGGGAAGCAATGCAAGTCATCCAATTGTTTAAAATCAGTGAAGAGCCAAGAACAGTTCTGACAAATATTTGTACTCATATAATCTGTTTCAGAGACCTCACAAAATGAACTATAGTACATGGCTTGATAACATGTGGATGCTTTTGCCACGTCTTTGTAGAGAACCCAAAACATGAGAAGTGGTCACAGATGCTAAACTTATGCCTAGCTAGGGTCTCCTAGAAGGCACTGGGATTTGTTTGCAATTTGGGGTATCAACTGAGATACTCTCCAGTCCCTTGGCAATTGTTCCAGGATGACAAATCAATTTTTATTATCTAATTTAGATATATCCAAGTGATATGTCTAAATCCACTTTAGACAATCAAGCCTGGATTCAAGCATAAAAGGACTAATACTTATTTCATACAGGTGTAAATCTAGTCTTGCAGCTTGCCCCAAGCCAATGACCGACAGCACTTGGAAAACAATATGACATCTGATTGATGTTCCACCTCCTAGAATTCAGTCTTTTAAATGGGAAGGTTGCTCCATAGGATGAAATTCCTCTCAAAAGATTAATGTTATCAGCCATTGCAGTCCCTGATTTCAACATGATTTGTTACAGACTCAAGATAAAGACTAGAAAGTTTGACTTACAACTTACACAGTGCTGAGAGGTTCAAATGTCTATCTTCACATCGTGTACATTAAAACTTTGTCCAAAGACTTTGCTTTATAAGTAAAACTGAAGAAGAGTTATGATTTTAGACTCCTGAAAATACATACATGCATGAGAAGAACAAGGAACAGAAATACAGCACTTAGTTTAATACACAGATTTCTGACTGCTGCAGAATGGAAAAAGGTGCTTCTTCAATGTAGCTTGGAGCACAGTTCCTGTGTCAAACACCACGTGCATTTCATGGTGTCTATGATTTCTAACTTGTGTGACACACCATGTGTGCTATGCTACTTAGTTTTTATCAGTTTAATCATGTATTAAGAACCTTTCATGAAAGGAGTAGGCAGTTTACCTAGTAGGGACAGGGTGAGATAACAGCACCTTCCCTGCCAGGCAGTGACTGGTCTTGAAAACAGGAAAGGACAAGGAAATTGAGATTAATGTATTAATGCAAAGTCTTTGCTCTTTGTAAAACTTTGTAAAAGTGCTGTAAACAGCAGGAACAGCACTTTAGAATTAGCCACAGAAGATCAGGAATTAAAAGATATCAAAATAAAATCTACTTGATTTAAAGCATTTACATATGTAGAACTTTCTCCTTAAAAGGTCCCTCTGTTTCAATTTTCTCTGATCTTTTTTTGGTAGTTTTTTTGTATACACAAAGACTTAAGCCTCTCTTGCTTCACAGAAAAGTAGCTGTTTGAAAAAAAACTAAACTTAATTGAACATGGATATGTATTTTAAAGGCACAGAAACTAAAATTACTTTAGGGAAGGAGTATATGCATCATTCCAGCAAATTCTCCTCTCTCTAGATAAAAGAAGTTGTCAGGGTTTTTCATTTGTCAATTTCTGTTAAATGAATAATCAGATAGAACAAATAAAAACAGAAGTAACACCTGCTTAGTCTGACACGAGCACAGAGGTGAATCAGATTCAGCTTTTAACAGCCACCCTCAGGTGCCAGAGGAATCATGGTGAGGTAATTCACAGACCCGTTAGGCCAATTTTCAATGGACTTCTGTCAGCTGAGCGGTTGATAAAAGCCGTCTGGCCGATCAAACACTGAATAGTGCAAGGTACAGAAAGTGGTGAATGTATGTAAGCCCAATCAGTCTGAATGACAGATCTGCCTCCTCACTGCCTAGTTTTTTGTTACTGTTTTTGACAGCTATATATATTCCATTTTCAACAGAGTTCAGAAGTCCAGGCCCTATCTATATGACATTTTTAATTCACATCTACACAAATGTCATGGTATTTCTCCAGAGGAAAAAAAGTGTAGAAGTTGATTTTTGTGTCAGCTAATAAAATTATTGTATAATTTATTCAATTATATTTCCTTAGCCATGTATTTACATGGATACCTAACAGTTACAAGACAAATGATAGACATAGACAAGATGATGACAGACTGTCACTGCTACCCAAAAGGATATGAAGAAGTGGTATGGAAGAGGCTCAGTCTTTTACAAGGACCTAACAGGTTACCTCTCCTATCCAAAATGAGGCAGCTGTGAATCACTAACGGTTTAGCTGTACAAATCCAAAGCAAACTGTGATTGAACAGGAACTGCCCTTTTCTGTCAGACATTTAATAATGGAGAGAGATACCAGCATTTATCTTCTGCCTCTAAGAGGCTTTCTCACCTGTAAGAAACTTGGAAATACAGACCAAATATATCCTAGATGCTTAATGGGTGAAAATGCTGGCTATTTGCATGACAAGCTTTTTTTCCATGGCACAGGTTTGCTCTTAAAATATGCCTTGATATTCAGATCTTTTTCAACTGCACTAGTTGTATCAGCCATGCTGGCTTGTCACATGCATGTGGCATTTATCTCCTCTTTGTGCCTATGACAATCTGTCCCTCAACCATGCAAGTAGCTTTCACTGACTTTGTGGAAACTTTGGGGGGATGATGGATTTCTTAAATTATGGCATTTTTTTAAGGATTTAAATACATGTTCTAGAACATATTTTAGGACCTTGTTGTTGAAACCTGTTGTCCATGTTGATCTTCCTCACAGTCTACAATTAGGGAACTGCTTCAGGAATAAGGAATGCAGATACATTCCTCACTACCTTGGTTATAAAGTAATAAGGAATGCAGATACAAGAAACAGAATAAATAGGACTGGTGCTGCAAAGTAAAGACAAACACTATATTGCAAGAATGATAATAGAAATTCACACCATCTAATTCCATCTAAGATGTGGATGGACTTCCATTTACCAGAGGGTCAATTAGAACATCTTTACAGTTGATTTGTGAAGAAGATAACTCTGATGAGCCTGGAAGCTCCTAGTACTTGTGCATGTGGAAAGGGAGTTTGAGCTGTCAGATACCCATCTCCCCTGTGTGGCAGCCTTTGGGATAGGCAATCAAAGAAGGCATCTCAACTTGTCCAACAGAAAAAAACTTACCTGAATTAACTGTCACAATCTGAGTAGACAAGATTTTGATCCTTTCCTAGCTGCTCTCTTAGACCTTCTCTGCTTGTTGCAGTGTAACTTCAGTCACAAATTATAGCAGAAGGCAGAAGTTTTATTTAGCATATACAATGCATTGTTTGGATGGTATTATCTACAGTAGATTTTAATTATGAGTTAAAGAAGAAAAATCTCACTAAAAAATGTATGTAAAAACAAAAAAATCTCAGAACAGCTACTGGACAGGAATTACTAGGTACAGCATTTTTCACTTTTGGGATGATAAAAGTGGGAGAGACAAAATAAATGAAAGTATGGTAATTTTCCTCATAAAAGCAAGGGGGTTATATGATAAAAAGCTGAAAAATACTGTGCTGAAATGGAAACTGTCTTTTCTACATTGATAATGTGATTCAGTCAGACACATCGTAGAAGATTAGAAGCAACCTGCAAGGTTTTATTACCTCTGATTTTTAGCTCTGTGCTACATAAAATTAATTTGTATTTTGCTGTAGAAAATGCAGGATTAATGATGCCAGTTTGGAAGAGATTTTTTTCCAAAGCAAGTTCCTTGAATCCTTCTTAGATCTCAAGCAACACTTACAGCAGAAGAAAAATATCTGCTTTGCATTTTATGGTGATATACAATTCACAAGAGGTCCAGTTTAGATCACTCAGGCTCTTGGGTTACATCGCTAGTCATTGTTCTTAAGAATCGCATTGGATCTCTTAGAATGGTAAGTAACTTAGCATGGTATTTAGCAGTTTTCTTGATCCTGAGAATACAGTGGTTTCCATGCTACTTCTGTGCCTTGTCTCCAAAATGAGGCATAATGTGACAAAAGTGGCAATAGAGGAAAGTAAGTAAAATAAACAATAGTAAAAGAAGATGTTATCTTCTGAAATAATTTTCTAGCTAGTCAGCTGCTTGTTCAAATCTTTAGGAAGGGTGGTCTAACAAAAAATTGATTTTATAGTGAAAGCTCACAAATGATAACTCAAAGGATTTGTGTTTCCTTCCTAGCAGCTATGTATAGCTAGGTTTCCCTGCACATCAGCTAGAAACCAAACACTGAGCTATAAGTACATCTTAGAAATGAACACATAAAAATAAGTATTGGGGATCTGTTCCCCTACATCCATCTCCACTGATTACTCCAAGGGCAGACATTACAAACCCTTACAATCAATCCTACATTGTCCCCTGTACCAAATTCCCCTGAGGGTCTCAGGTCACATTACCCTGGTCAGTCCCAGCAGTGACTATCTCCAGCTAGAAGTTGCTCCTGTGATAGGATCCTTGCTGACCCTCTTCAAGTGCTGTGGAGGAGTAAGTGGCAGGGAATAGGCAGCCTAGAGGAGCTCAGATGTCCAAATACTATTCCCAGCTTTGTCAGAACTGTAGACCATGACACTGTCTGGGATTCTGAAGTGTGGCATCCTTCTAATTTCAAAAGACATTTCTCTGCCTGCAGAGACATAGCACTGATGAAAGTCTGTGTCTCACTAAACTTAAAAGAAATAGCACAGTCTGGCCAAACTTCAAATGAAAAGCAGGTGGTCTTCAGTAAAATTCTGAATAGCAATGCTTTTATTTGAACAGGGAAGGAAGGTCCAGACCGTATCTTGTAGCAGCTTTCTTTCTTTGACCCAACTTAGAAAAAAAACCCAAACCCAAAACCAGACAAATCCAGATACCTTCTATCTGATGGCTCAGTTGGGTGGCATGAATCAGGGAAGTAGCATTTCCAAAGCATTTCAGGGATTCTTGAACTGTAAGTGTAAAAGTGGATGGCTGGCTCAACACATGCCTGTGAGTGCTCCTGAACAGGAAAAATGACTGACTCTTCCTACCCAGAGGCAGGGAGCAGTAGCTAAAGCCAGTTCTGCTTCCATCCACATGGGAGTTATGGTTATCTCAGAGGCTGCAGAGAGGCACTTCTGGATGTCATATAGCATGGTACTGTGCACTGACAGCTCAGGATCTGGTAAGGGTAATGAGTCCTTTATAGGGGAGATTCAACAGTCCAGAGCTGTTTCCTGCCCTCTCCCACTTTCCTGTTCTCAGATTATGCACAAGGTCAGGATGTTAAAGTGTACAAGGGAACTGGGCACTCAACTGCCATATAAAATCAAAAAAACCTGACTACTTAAGATGTTATGTTAAGTAAAAGCAAAAGTGGACTTTGAAACACCACTGTTCACCCCCTCCATGTTTGTTTTCTTTTTAAGTAGAAAATTGGCCTTTCTCACTCTGCACATGTCTAGAGCAGTGGGAGGAGGACTCTGATGAGATATACCTTTAGCAAAGCACCTTATGACATTTCAGCCATCCTGAAATAATTTTCATTGCACTTTTGGCAATGGGTAAAATTGGGTTGATTTCAAATAAAAGGATGTGTTCTTGTGGTCCATGGGAAAACAAATAAGAGCTTGAGTCACTCCTGACATGTCTTGAGGAACTCAAGGCATCAGATTTAATAGTCTATATTAAAAGTATTATCCCTGAAATAACTTCTGGCAGTTTTGAAACGCCTGAAAAAATACTGGGATTGGAAACTTGAGGAGCATCATCTTTAGTGCCACTGCAATTGTAAATAGTAATGATGGCAGACAGGTGAAAGCTTCTGTGCTGTTTTGAAGGAGAAATACATTACAGAAATCATAAAAGCATATTCAGTGACAGCAAAGGAATCTATACAAAAGCTCTGTACGAATAAACAGGATATTAGCAGAGATTCATTATTGCTGTCTTTGTAGATGTCTATATTTAAGCTAGTTCAGCAACAGGATAAATCTGGTTGTTGCTATTCTCAGTGAGCAAAAAGCACCTAAGATATGAAACAGGAAGTTAGATTTCTTATGGATGGAGAAAAATAAGAAAATGTAACTTTTAAGTAAGCTTTCCACCAATCTGTCAACAGCTCTCAGCGAGCCCACCAAACAAGTATGAGCTAGATTAGAAATATCAAAGAAAGAAAAACTTTCCTTTGAGGATTTGTAGCCGTTCTTCCGTCACCCAAGGAAATTTTACATGTTCTCTTAAAGATTCTTGTATTATCTGCCATATCTTTAACATGAACTCTGTCTCTCTCATTTGAAAAATATTTGATGACGGGTATTGTTTTGTTGTGGTTTTTTTTTTCATTGTTGTTTATTTTGCTTTGTATTCATTTTAACAAACAAATTTAGAGGGGAAGTATACAGGCAAAAAAAAAAATAAAATCACATACACTTTGGTTTGCACTGAGACAAGGAGTCCTTGTCATTTACATAGCTCTAGATGGAACATAGGCTACCAAGTATGGCATAATTTGAAGTATATTTGTAGAGAGAAATGATAAATGGAAAAAGAATGACAAATTATGCAATGGTAATCTGAGAAGGAGGTGCTTACTTCAGTCCAGAAAATCTAAAACTAGTTAAATTTCCAGACCAATATTTAGATGAAGAGTGCTGGAGCTCTACCATGAATTAATGAGATTGTTATTTTTCTTTAGAAGATAAAGAGTTAGCTGGACACTAGTTTAACAAGGTAATTTTAAAATGAAAGAGAACTGCTGCACTGCTGTGAAACTGCATAAAGGTTCTTATAACTACTGATCTTTGTTTTATAAGAACCATGCATTTTAATATTTTTGCATAAAATGCATTCATCTACATTGTCTGAAAAAGTAGGTTTACTCATATGGAATCGATCAAATATTTTTCCTCGACTGCTTTTCAAACAGGAAGGCTGTATATGCATGACATTTTATCAAGACAGTTGTGCTAGAACATAGGAACACTAATAATTATTTTGTGAACAAGCAAAAGTTTAGGTTTCATTAATAAGTTTCATTAACAGTGGTGAGACTCTAAACACATCACATGATGTTTTAATAGTGATTTTTTCAATCAAATGGTCATATATAATGGCAGACAGCAATAATGAGAAGTTTACATGATCACTTGTAAATCTTTCTGACTGAAAATTTTGGTCTTTCCCCTTTGCCTCATCACTGCATAGGTAAAGTCTATGAGTACAAACCAAAAGCAACTGCTCTCCCCAAGCACTGTTGACTTGAATATAATGCGTATATTAGGTTGCTATTTTCTTGTTGCTTCCTTCCTTAAATAACTAAACTAGCTAGACTTGTCAAATAGCATCTTTCACAAGGTAAAACAGTGGCAAAAATCAGAGTATAACTGTGATTGTATAAAGAAGAAAGACATAAGTGCTTGAAAAGCTTGCAAAATAAAGCAGCTATAATGTTCCTCGGTGAGAATGAAAATTGGATGGTAATGCGTACATGAAAAGCTGTATATGCTATCGCATCACAGCTGTCTGATCCAGGCTCCCACTTCTTTTTCTCTAATACTAGAACTGTTTCATAATTTCATGGTAAAGGGCTCATGGTTTTCCCTTTCAATCCTGCTGACTTTTGCTTGCAAATTCAAAGCACACAGAAGAGGTATAGTTTAGATCCTATCAACAGGTCTAGAGAAATGTGTCATGGTCTGGTGAGTAGATGTATCAATTTCATAAGGCCAAATTATAAATGCTGTGCAATTGCAGTAACCCTTACTTTAAAAAAAGAAGTGACAGAAGTGGAATACTCAATTAGAAAGACGTTCAAGCCAGAAAACTCTCACATGTCAATATTATCATTAAAGCCTTGCTTAAAAATGGCTTTAACATGCTCTTTGCAAATAATATTTTCTTGTTTATTGTCTCTGCATATTAACTAGCACTTTCAGTACATGCTAAAATGTCTTTAAACAATCATTCAACTTAAACAGAATTGAATGACTACTACATGTGACATTGTACAAACAAGCAAAAAACACTTCCTTTTTTCTTGTAGCAAGATGCACTAGTGGTGACCAGGTCCAGAGGACATTCTGCTCTATGTACTCGCGTCACAGCTCTCACTGACCACTTCTGCTGAGAAGCTACACTGCCATTTTCTGTGCTAGCAAATGTTTCCCATGGGCATCATTTCTATTAACAATGCTTTTTTTTTTTTTTTTAGCTGTGGGTGACCAATGCTCTGCTTGGAATGGCCAGGTTCACATACCTGGATTTAAGATAGCACTGACTTGCCATTGACTTAGACATTGATCCTAATTCTAGCAGTTGCAGCAAAGGCTTCACCAAAAGCTAATGTTGCATTGCAGTGTGCTCATATGTCAGAGGGTGTTCAAATTGAAGCTGACAGCACAACCTTAATCCTGCTTCCCTGTGCATCTGTATTGCAATAATGCAGACTGTAATTACATGATCACATAAATTTGCACAAATTAATTTGATAGCATACAAATTTACTACAGTCTAGATATATGTGTGCACCTTGCTACAATCAAGAGCCATATCAAGGTATATTAATACTAATTTGAAGTCGTGACAGTCCACAATATTTCTACTGACATATCGGTTACATTCATTTGAACAAGTTATTGCAGCTAAATTATATTTGTTATATCTGAGCTCTACACAGTAGAATCACACCATCAGATTCTAAATAGGTCTTTTATCGTTGTTACTATTAAAGAGAATCAATGGAAGATTAGAAGCTTCAGAAGGTGTCATTTTGGGATGTATGACCATCTTTCAAAGAAAGCCAAGAACACAGGTGGCCCCACTCCCTGAGCAATGGGGTTTCCATAGCACTCTCAGACTGTCGTCTGGGGCTGATTGCTTGACCCAACATGGGGAAAGTGGGTCTGGAGCAGAATGTCTGCCCATCCTGCCTACCATCTTACCCTGAGGGAGGTTAGCAGCACCATAGGGCCAGAAGCATAGCTGAAGATACTGCAGATCTCACAAAGACCAAAAGAAGTGAAGTGGGTGGAAGGCAGCATGCTGAATACTCGACCTTCTTCACACCTCTAGATGAAAAAAATCAAGCAGGTGTCTGGGGAAGAGGAACTGCCATCAGGCCAGAGAAGAGCATTATCACAGGAACATGATCAGTGATAGATATGTAGAATAGACTCCTCCAGGACTAACATGCTTATTTTGAGAAGCAGGGAGAAGAGCAGAGGGTTATTCCCTCTACGGTATAAATGGTATCAAAAGTAAAATTAAACCAATATTTTTACCCAGGATGCCAGACATGGCACCTGGTAGGATGCCTAAGGAAGGCATTATCACAAAGGGTTTCCTTCCCCAGAGCTAAATTCACACTTACTTTTTAGCTCATCTAAGGGCTACTTTTCTGAAGTCAGTGGCTGAATCTCCCCACTTTGGTCTGTGGAGAGGTCTCAAAGCTCATAAGCTGGATGCCCTTCACAAGAGAGGAATCAGACGGTCTCCAGGAATGCACCTAATGCATGCCAGCCATTAACAGGCATTTAGTTCACTAGACTGGACTGGACCTAGTCCAAAGTAAACCTCTGTAAAACATGTGCCATGTCAACGTCATCTCCTCCACACCAGCTGGTTTGTTATTCAGATTCTTGCCTACTTCACTGCACTGCTTACTAATGTGGATGTAGCCTTCAGCTGCTAGCACAACAGCTTATAGCCTTAAATCAACAAGCTGCCCCTGAGAGTGCTGGCACTACAAACTCTACCTTTCTGAAGGTGGTTGGAGATGCTGGATTACCTACTTTGATTGTATTATGTCCAAACTTTTCCTATTTACTCAAGCACCTCCTCCCTACCATAATACAGTTCTCACATTGTACACAAATTCGCATTACAGGTCATGACATTTTAATAAGCTAAATTTATTTTCATTTTAAAACTAGTAACCAGTTCAATCAATGTAGTTGTGTGAGCATGATGAAGAAAATCAGAATATTGAGTAGACACAGTCTGGAAAGGGCAGCTACTCTTTTGTGTTCCAACTCAATAAACATTTTCTTGGTGCAAGGCTATGTTGGTTCAACATCTTTGCCTGGACTTTTTTTTTTTCTTTTTTTTAATAACCATGACCTAGAGCATCCCTTTGGATTGCAGAATTTGATGCATAGCCAGCCATGCATGTGCAACTGTTCCTAAGAGCCAAGCCTCAGCAGAAAAGCTGGTGTGCATATGAGCTCACAAAAAAACCCACCAAACCATAGCTGTCAAATCAAAGCTAATTTGCCACAAAAGAAAGCACTGATCCTGTTAGGGAATACCAAGATAGTTTGAGTTAAGGATTGCTTATGTAAAAAAAAGGGACTTGATTTTATAAAAGTGTATTTTTAATCTCTCTAATATCATTTAATAATGGATGAACTAATATTCCTTAAGGCTGAAAGGTGGGAGGGGGAGAAAAAAATATAGCTAATACTGGGTTTTGAGAGTGAAAAAAGTTATAAAGTCCCTTAGCAATTAAAAGAGAGGAGGGAAACACAAACAGTTATACATCAGGCTGCTGCTATCATATGTACCACCAAAAAATATGTTAGTTTAATGCACCCCGGACCAAGGTTTCATTTTACCTCATTTTACTGAATCAAATCATGTATTACAAAGGAATTTAGATCTGAATGAAAGGAACAAGATTGATATCAGGATGAAAAGTAATGCCCTATTAATTCAGGTCCAGACATTAAAGACAAAAATAAAACTGAATTACACAGTATTCTAATATTTCTGGACTAGATACAACTGTATATAAAAGCCTTTTTCATAACCAAATAGAGACGGAAGCAGTAATGGATTTTTTTAAAGATACAACAAAATGGTCAACATCTACTTCCAGGCACCTAGACAACTGCACTGATAATGTTGATTCAAAAGCTGCTTCTGAACAGATAGCTGTCCACTGGTGCTTCTCTGAAGACATTCCTCCACTATATACCAAATGGTACACATCTAAGATTAGCCTGATCACAGATGAGAAGCAGCTGTTTCAAGCTGAAAAGTACAAAAAAGACAACACTGATAATGAACAGCAGCACTTTCAAGACACTATGGCCAAGGCACAATCCCCTTTGGCTAATGGAACACTCCCACAAGTGGGCAGTTTGTTCTGCAGTATTGGTGCAGAAGAGACATCACCTAGACTCTTGTTCAATTCAGCATTACCTCCTCAGCAGCCCAGGCCATCTCTAGTGCATCAGAGCTTGCCTGTACTCCTTCTCTTGGCTTTCCCATACAATATAAAATCAAGGTGCCAACACTTAACTTTCAACTACTTGGAGCTAAGATTCTTAAAAAAAAAAAGAGCAGCTCTGGAATACTGGCCCTGGATTAACACTTCTTCCCATGCAGACAGAGCTGGGCACCGTTCTTCACAGGACTTTCCCAGTAGTTCAGCAGAGGAGTAGTTTAAACTCCACAAAACCGAAGAAATACCACAAATCTCTGTCATTCCATTCCAAATCCAAAAGATATTCCTATAAAGTGTTCTCTCTGATGTAAACCCCTCATAGTATCTATATATCAGATATATATATCTGTCTTGAAAGATCCTGAACAAATACTCCAGAGAACCCCCTTCTCTGAGGAAACAAGGGGAGAAGAAAGAAGAAACACAAGGTACTGCTTACACTGCTGTATGCACCAGAATGAGCATAAAATACTATGGTATAAAAACTTGTATGGATCAGAATAGTGCAACAGCAAAACGTCAGCAACATTTTAAATTCAATATGATAAAGATAGCCACTGTATAATATCTCAGCCTTCTCCTACATGGTAGACTTAAAAAAAAAATCAAAAAAATCAAATCATACTATATTAATTCCAGGAAATTTTCAATATGGAATTGCGAGCAGTATCTCAGTGTCCAGAGTCAGCTTTTGGCTCTATTACGTCTAATCATGGTCCTGCAGCTATACCAGTTTAAATGTATTTCTATAAAGATTCCATAATTTTTGGTGATGTTGCATATTGTATTCTCCTAAGCCATTTAAAAATATTGCACTACAGTAAATACCTAATGCTTAAAAATAAGGTGCATCATGTGGAACAGAACTACCACATCACTGAAATACAATACAGAAGTTTTATTAATATTTTATTTGTACAGTAAACACAAACATGCACTTTTGTGTAGTAAACCCAACACTAAATAAGGATGCACGTTTACATATTTGACTGTGTTCTATTTGTGTGTGCATACATGTCTGCAAGATTAAATCTGTGGGTAGAGGACATAGTTTTCAGTTATTTTTTTTATTATTTGAACTAAAAACGATCATCTGTGTCTACAGGCCTTGTCCTGCTAGTGTCCTAGAGCAGTGAGGTCTGTAGCACCTTTACCAGCAGTGTTAAAAGTATATGCACAAAATAGAATATTTAAATTATTATGAAGTTACCATAATATCCATGAAGCTCACAGACCCATTAGGATTGATACTTCAATTCACCTACACCTGAGGATTGAGAAGAGAAGAGAAGAGAAGAGAAGAGAAGAGAAGAGAAGAGAAGAGAAGAGAAGAGAAGAGAAGAGAAGAGAA
>JAOEGS010000482.1:0-39760 GCA_025447755.1 Corythornis vintsioides | reverse complement strand
GAGAAGAGAAGAGAAGAGAAGAGAAGAGAAGAGAAGAGAAGAGAAGAGAAGAGAAGAGAAGAGAAGAGAAGAGGAGACTGACAGTGCACTGTTTAGTTATTCAGTACTCTTTAAAAGAATTTTTTTTTCTAATACCTTCAGGCAATATGTATGCTCCAAAGTATTATAGTTCATACTGGTTGTGGGCAAAACTATTTAGTTAAATTACTCTCTTTGGTCTAGAAATGAGATTAAAATATAAAAATATGCTCTGCCACAAAGTTTCTATTTTTTGGTATGCTATTGTTTAGGTTATTTACAGAGTGGGGTGTTTTACTTCTGAAAAGAAACAACATAAGTGTAATAAAAAAAAAAAGAAATAAAATTTAAAATGCAGAAGAAAAATATTTCATGATTACTAAGGGAAAGATACATAAGATTGTAGATCTGGATGAATATTCAGACTGAATTTTGTTCCTTGCAGGAACTTGTAAGTATGTCAGAACATTTTTTTTGCAAGAACATTATACTAACTGATAACCTTAATCTAAGCTCATACCTTATCATTTTAAAAGCTGAAGTAATAACAACAGAAAATTTTCAATTTTTAAAATTTCTCAAAAAACTAGAAAAAAACATTAGTATACCAACATTTTTATTTCCCAATTTTTAAAAAACCTTAACAATCTATATTTTATGTACTGATGCCATTTGAAGCCAAACTCTGATCTGCCTATCTAAACAGAAAAAGTACTGAGCAGTTCTTCACATCTGACACCACATTATGCAAATAAATAAATCATTTATCCTAAGTTTGTAAAAGCGAGAAGTTGTTTAATATTTTGGTGTAAAAAGCTATTGATTTCCATTATTTTGCATGGATTTGCAACATTTTATTAACATTGTCTCCAGCAGAGAGGAAGAACTGAACATTACATAATTTGGACCAAATGGGTGAACAAAAGCCAACCACAACAAAGAGATGATTTGTACTGGTCTGGGGAAAAGCACATAAATCATGGTGATTCTCTCTTGTTAATTTTGCCTTTATTCTCCCTTCTTTCTGAAGGGACCCTGGATTTCAATAATATATCATGTCCTATTATGATTTCTCCCAATGAGGTCTTATAGCTTAATCTGTTTATACAACAGCAGAATCAATCTGATTGACAGGGATTTTGGTGTGCCATTGCAATTAGAGGCTGTGAATAATTGTACCATATTCACATTAGGAGGTTAGTTGGCCTTTTCCAGGTGCCCCTTTGCAGATGTAGGGGCTTCAACATTGATTTGTACAACATGCTTAGTAACAAGCAGGAGAGATTTGAGATACCCCTTTGTAAGATATTTGATATCTTGTATTTAGTTGTAAGATACTTGAAAAAGAGTCTCAGTTTTTGTGGTAAACCTTTCCATGGAGTAGCTAAGTGAGGTTGTGTGTACACATGTGCATGCACACACGTGTCTTTATTGAAAAATAAAGAATCCTTTTGTATTTTAAAGATATCAATAACTCAGAAGTGCATTTATACAAACTGACATAGGCTAACTTACATGATGCTAACTTACAAGCCTGCAGTGGGCAGAGGTGAAGGTCTAATTCACATCTGCTAATTACAAATTAGGAACTAGAAAGAATTATTACTTCAGCATCTGCCAGTAATACAGATAAAGAGAAAAATACATGTTCTGAAGGAAATCAGTGAAAGACTCATGTGGGAAGTCTTGCACAGCCAGAGTCTTAGAAAAACATTATTCATAATGTTATAAATAAGAAATAATAGGGTGGTTTTGATCACAAAAAAGTTTAGCACTCAAGATGAGAGGATCATTCCAGAACTTGTTATGATATCTGAGACTAAACTGAACAGGGAGCTGAAACCTGGCACTTGCTTTGTGACCTGTGACTCCAGGGAATCAGAGATAAAGGTCAGACACAGCCCCTTGGCTGGTGGAGGCTCCACAGTCTCCCCTGGGAATTTGTTGCAGTACCTCATATTTCTTACTGGTAGGAATTAAACCCTCAGTGTAATTTTTTAATGTAATTTAAGGCAAGCATCTCTTCTTTTTTCCCCTGCTCATCATGGATATGGAAACAGACTGCATGACTTCCCTTGATAGGTCTTACTATGTCCTATTTCCTCCTCTCCTTTTTCCCATGTCTTCTCTTCCATGGACTGAACAACTCAAATTCTTTTTCCTAGTAAGTCTTATTTTCAAGACTTTTGCTTTCCTCTAGATACTCTCCAATCAGACCACGTTTCCATGCATCCTGAATGCGCATTCAGTACAGATAAAGGAAAGGCAATCCCAAGCAGTAAGAGAAAAACAGCTGGTACTTCAAAATACCGGATTCACCAAAGCTCAAATGACTAGGACAAAATATAGACAAAAGCTATGAATATTAAGAATCTGTTAAACATACTTGATAAGATATCCAAAACCATACTGTGAGAAAGCAAATCACTAAAAAGTTAGTAGAAAAATGAAGACAATAATTATGCTGAATGTAGAACGTAAACCCAATGAGAAAAAAAAGGGGAAAGCATTATGTAAAACCATATTAAGAAATATAAAATATTAGAATAAAATTATGAAGGTGGCATGAAAAGTCCATGACTGTATATGCTAGAGAAATTAAGACCTTAAATTTAATTAAAAAGCTAATTTCATTGGAAACAGAAAATTTGGTAACGTGAGTATGTTAAAAGGTTTTTTGTTCTATTTTTGGAAAGAATGTTGATCATGAGATCAAAACTGCTTCCTAGACCATGGCAGCTAAGAATCTTAAATAATATCTATTAGGAGAAAATGTTTTAAAATTAGCAGTTCTAAGATTTTCTTTTGCCCATTTCTATGTGGTGTTGTAAAATAATAATTAAAACCAAAGAACTATTGAACAAATTAAAAAACCAAACCCATTACTGTTATGCTAATATTTTAAGAAGGGACACTGTACAGTTGGTTAACTCTATAACATAATACACTTGCTTGATATCAATCCAGATAAAATAATATAAGAAATTATAAAGATTTAACTGACAAAGATTGAAGTGAGAGGGATGTAATTAATGCCAGTCAACACGGGTTTGTGTAAAATAGGTCTTGTCAAACAAATCTCATTTTGTTCTTTGATGAGCTTACAGAAGTTTGGGTGATAAAGATAAGTGCACAGGTGCATTACACTCAGTCACCTATAATGCATTTAACTTACTAATATATTGCTTATATTCTTACTAAAAATTATTAACGTACAGTTTTAATGCAGCTTATGTAACATGGGTTGAGAACTCCTTAAAACACCAGTTTTAAGAAGCAATTATCAACTACAAATCATCTACTGGAGATGCTAGTGGTGATCCACAGGCACATGTGGACCTGTTATATGTGATCTTAATGCAATTTTAATATATATTCTGAAATTAAACTTGAAAGTAAAGTTTAAAACATTTCTGAGAAGCTTTGAAAAAACCAAAATGAATCTGGAGGAGTGGCATATGAAGATGAAGACCAAGCAGTCTCACAGAATAATCTCTCTCACTCACTAAGTTAGGCTAATTTACTGTTGTACCTGAATGCTCAAATCATGCTTAATGACTGGGATTTCTCTGGGAAGAAAATAAAAGGAAAAAGAAAGATCACATTCCTGGAAATACTACAATCTGTTTCTCTTTGCAAATTTAATTTTCTCTCTAAGTGTTATGTGAGAGAAGCCAAATGACAGTTTTATAGAAACCTGGGGTGATAACACAGTGTGCTAGGCTCTCAAAACCATATTTTTGACAATAGTCAAGCAAGGGGGAAATCTGTGGCAAACTTTCCCAGTTTATTCCCAATGTTCCCTGCTTGCAAGAAATACCCACCAGACAGCTTTTCACCACTAACCCGCACTGAAGTTACCCAACAAAGCTGTTAAAGTACCTGTATCACACAGGTTATAAACAGGGACAAGGGTAGAATTAATCTGTTGCAGCTCACTCCCTGTGCATTCACTAAATAATTTGTATCAAAGTCTAACATACACCTATGTAATATAAAGTTACACAGAGAAACTTAGATAAACACTTTAAAGCTGATTTTACCATTTGGCCTAAAGTTCACTGTACTCTGAAATTAGTGCCCAGAAAACTCTTAACTTTCCAGTTACAAAAAAAAAATCACAAAATGAAGTAAAATTAAGTGGAGCACACGCACCAAATAGAGAAATGAATTGTAAGTGCATAAAATGCAAATCATGGTATTGTACATTCCAAACACAAGCTGCAGTAGCTATTATAACACAAAATGTATATTCAATTATCAGCTACAGATTTAGAGCAACTATAAAATTGAAATTGCTATATTTTTCTAGGGATACATAGAGCAAAAAAGCTCAACTGGTTCTCCTGAAATTTCTGCTGTGTAACATGCAATTCCATACAAAATTAGGTGATGGAAGCCCATAAAAGTGTCTGAAATTCTCAATACATTCTACATCTATAGGCTTAAACACTGTTTTGAGGACTCCCTCCTACCTACAACACATGAAATTTTTTTTACAGCTACAAATGTGATATCTCATGCTTTTGCTATCTCAGAGTATACAGCTCCTTCATGAACAGAAAGTATTTAGTGAAGAGAAATGTAGACAAGCTCCAATTTTCTGTACAGTAGCAGCTGCATTATGCATTACACTGTCACTTTGCTCTGAAAGAGTTAACTTTCTAGCTCCTATTCTCTGCAGTGCTGCATAAACACTGCACATTATTCTTACTGAGCATGCTTCATCTTTCCTGTCTCCACAGTCTTGGGCTGTCAATCACCTGTCAGTCCCTACCACATCAGCACAGTGCGCATCACCAGGCTGTCAGCACAGCAGCTGATGAGACTCTGCTAAGAGCTGTCAATCAAACTTGTTTCTCTTATCTGTTCAGGAAATATTTTGTCTCTAAGAAACAAAGAACCTGGGCAACAATGGATCAGAGTCTAGTATTTACTCTTTTACAGGGATGGAAGGATCTTAACAGGAAACAAATATGTTTTATCCACAACAAGTTAAAAAAAAATCTGCTCCATTAGGCGTATTTTCTTTTGGGGTTTTGTTTAAATCCTATTTACTGCTTGACCCAATAAATCGGGGGGGAAAAAAAGCAGCAATTTTTTTTCTCTCACTGTATAATGAATTTCATGTGTTTACTTCTGAGTTTCTGTTGTATATAATTCAATACAGTTTTAAACAGGTAGCATCTCTTTGGGTATCTTTTCCTGACTTTAGGCATTAGAATGTGTTAGCTTTCTCTCTCTCTCACTATAGCCAAAAAGACAGACTAGAGAAAACACACATAATTTACAACTTGGTTACATAAAAAAAAAATAAAATTTTGAGGTAGCATTTCTCATTAAAACTCAATTTCAACATCAAATTTAATAACATCAGTAGGGTTCATAGGTAATAGCAGACCAAAAGAATAGCTGAGGGGTATAAGCAAGCTGGAAAAAAACACACATTTTCAGTAGATGTCTGAAAGAAGATAGTATCTTCTTCCTGGAATGCTGTACCAGGGAGGAAGAATTGTGGAAGGTAAAGTTCTCATATCTACAGAAATAAAATCCTGAAGAAAGACAAAAAGAGCTGCAAAGACAGGAACAGCAGCAATTTCAGGTCTGACACAGAATCTCTGCATGAAAAGTTGAGCTTGGCTTTCAAGTGCACATCTATCCTAGGCAGAATCTAAAAAGCCTGGCAGTCAAATTAATTAGCACTGGTGGATCACTGAACTAACAGACCTCTACTCTTCCCAGGGCATAAGTAAGTATCTATACATGCTGTGCCATACAGATATACAGGCACACGTAAAGCTAGCTCAAGTCTCATGCCAAGTAAAGTAAACATAACCCAGTGACTCAAAATTCCCACTTTGACCCGTATCTATTTTTCCGTACAAATTAAAGAATTTCAGAGCTGATAGCAAAGGAGGAACCTTGCAGACCCAACAGTAAGAGTAGCAAAGGGAAAAAAACCCCCACTTTTCTCAGTGGAGAGCAGTGCTGTAAAATACAGTGACGTGAAAGGCAGGCCTATAATTATTTCGTATTTTTAGTAAAGCTTCATTTTGGTACTATGAATTTAAATAATCAGCCTAATTTTCTAAGAGCAAACAAACAAACAACTATTTAAAAGGTGAGTTTACAACCCTTATAGTTTCTTGGACAGAACTTTATATTAAAAGTTAAAAGAAATGGGAGGTAAGTATAAGTAATTTTTTTTCTTAATCTAGTAAAACTTACACAAACAATGACTTACAGTCACATGCTTTGAACATTTTCACTGGCTGTGGGGTTGGGCTGTCCAGGTAAGAGCAGAGGGCAGAAAGGCAGCAGGGAAAGGGCTACAATAGGAAACCCATGGAAAGGAAAAGTTTAAAGCAGGCATGGAAAATAACCTCTCAGAAGGGTTTGGGGATTGCAGGGAAAATTAGAGTGAACAGAAAAAGAATATGAAAGTTCCCAGCAGCCTCCCACATGCTCTTGGGAGCTTTGAAGAAGGAATCTGGGGCAAAACACCGTGCTACTCCTCGCCTTAAGGCAAGATTTGGATAAAATCTGAGAATAAGGAGGAAAAAGGATTTTTGATTTTTAAAAACTTATTTATTTATTTATTTATTTATTTTTGCCATAGATGAGGGAAAAATTGTCACCATGAACTGTAAAAAACTATTTGTCCTTCCTCTCTCTAATATTTTTTTTCTGGAATTCAGTTGCTCCAGAAGATAATGTATTAGTTTCCCAAAAGAGGGAAACCATTGCCGAAAGGAAAATTAGGTTGCAACCACAACAAATGCCAGATATGCAAGCAAATCTCTCACAGGCTGAAGCAAGAAGGCAATTTTGTGCTGAAGGCAACATGTCAGAATCTTTCATCACTTTCAACTCTGTAAACATCTTCTCAAAGAAGGTCTAGTTCTCTTTTCTAGTTCCTACTCTTGGTTCCTTCCATTACTGTTTGTGCCTAAAAGTGCAAGAACAATTTGTCTTTTCCCTCTCAGCCAGCTTCTGTGTTTTTAATGCCCACTACAACCTGAAGAGTGTGCAGCAAGGCAAGGAAGAAGGTGTCTCAATGGGGACACCATTGATGGAGACCAGACACTTTTGTTTCATCCCTTCCAAACTGACAAGCTTGGTGCTGCCACTACTCAGCATACTCTGGCTCACCTAACAGGAGCCCCAGTCCCCTAGCCACCAGTTTCACTGCTTACTTGTAATAAAGTCACTAGGTGACATTATGATCTTTGGGAGATGCCAAGACCTTCCACAGTTGTAATGGGGCACACATGAGCTTGGGCAGGTAAAACAGAGACATCAATCAGGTCTCTGTGCTCAGTGGGGATCTGCTACAGATAGATACAATTTTCTACTAATGCTTGCACCCCAAGGGGAGCAGACTGCTCTGTTCTCTTCTCCTGGACATGTTTTCAGACTTCCCTTCTAGGAAGAGATGGTTGCTCTTAACACACACCCTCCACTCTGTGCCCTTCCCAAGCAGTGCTAGAGTCCCAAGAAGGAACTTGGACATCCTGGCACCCCTAAGGCTGCTGTTAGAATGGAATTCCCAGACTGGAACAGCTCGAGCATGCTCTTTAGACTATCAGTAAATAGGAATCCTGCTCATGTCAGAAAGAATCACTGCTACTGTAGTACAGAATTATATAAATATTTACTAATGAAAAAAAGTAAACATGAGTGAACAGAGATGCCTAAATGCTGAGCTTTCATTCCAGATGCTGAAAACAACAGCAAAAGCCACTACAGTATGTGCAGAGGTCAGAAATTAAAACCAGAGGAAAAATCCTGTGTACTAGTTGCTTTTAGAAATGTGCCTAGAGTAATTTGATCTTTTCATCATGCTTATCAGCAACAATGCTAAGAATCACAGCATTGCCCCATACCAAACTGTCCCAGTTACAGATAGCACAGCCATTATCAAGCATTTGTGACAACAGGAATATTTTACTCTTTGACAAATTCTTTCATATGCAGCACTGTTTTCCAGAAACACAGCTCCCTCTGATCTAACTGGACATTAATTGCTTTTTTGCTGATGTATCTGTGCCTTCTGGACTGATAACACAACTAGCAAATCTGATATCTGACAAGTTGACTCAACCTAATCAGGACAGATCAGCTGTTACCAATGTTGCTATAGGCTGTAATTTGAGGACCTTTACAGAGTTATCACTTGCTTTGAAAAGCAAGAAACTGTAATTCTGTCAACACTAATCCCAGAACATGCGTTCAAAGTGGCTGTTATTTTTTCTCCAGGAGAAGGTAACACTTGTCAAATAAATACCTGAGAAAATTGATAAAAGGAATTAGAAGTATGTGAGTGATATGCTGACAATCAGTCACTCACAAAAAAAGAACCACCTCACAAGATTCAGAGCATTAAGCAGAGAGCACAAACTGTCACAGTGAAGCAGGGGTCACTCTGAAAGGAGTGAAACAATTGGCAATGCAGCTTTTCAGTGTTTACTTATCTCTCTGTTGCTTAGTGCTAAAGCTGAGTGAATTAGTCACTTCAAACAATTTGTTCAATGAATTTTACCCCTTTTTCCTGCTCAGCGTACGTGGGCAATGGATACCAAAGCCATCAGATTCATTCACTACTTCACTTATATTCAAGCTTTCATTTAGTGCTTGACTGAGACTATTCTAGACTTTCACTGCTGTTCAGAGAATATCCAGGGCAGGTTCTTAATGTGAGCAAACAGCATTGATCCACACAGCTGATGGAATAATGACTGTCTACAACAACAAAGATATAGCTTTTGGTATTCTTTTTTTTTCTGATTCCTGTTTAAATCTGGAAGCCAATATGCTACTAAGTTATGAACAATTTTGCCCACAAGATTCAACACTTGAATGTTTCCAGAAACCAAATTAACAAAGAATTCAAGCACAGTCAAAGCAAATTAATTTTAAAAATCCAAAGATTATACTGTATTATTTCCCCCACTCCTCTGGGAAATAATTCATTTTCATGTAATGAAATTCAGAGGAATTCCACAAAAAAATGGATTCTGAACCAATGCAATTCCTTAACAGAACTCAATAGTCTCTGAATACAAATAGGAGACTTTGTCATTGCCAGGGTTGCATCTGTCTCTTACAGATAAACAGTGTTTAGAAATTCAGGCTTAAAATTAGAACAACAAAAAAATATCTCTTACTGTATCGCTTTGGTCCATCTTCCAAACAAAATGAAAGGGTTAAGGTTGCATCATCTTCAAAAAATTCAGTTGCAAAGGCATCCCACCAGAGGTTGTCACTATCCTAGGAAGCAACAGATCATTCACTTAACAGGAGGCAGAATGAAAATATATTCATGTTTTGCAAAATAAATTTGACAGGATCACACATAGCTTTCACTTCTCTACCTATGATTTTGGGGTGTAGATATCTAATAAGATATTTCAAACTAAATTTACTAGATAAGTTCTAATTTAAGAAAAAAGCTAAAATGTTTGGTTTATTAAACAATAAACTGTCTTTAATTTATCAAACATACTAAATATGTAAAAACTTTCATTCCCATAAATACATGTGCTTCTTCAAGTGCTAAAATGGGTTTATAAATGAGATGCAAATAAAGTGATTATTACTTTTCTCCCCTTTTCTGGGCTATGTATCTCAAATGCTTGGTCCTAAAAATATAAAAAAAAACCCAACTTCAGTACTTAATTCTGTACATAACCCGATTATCAGCATGAGCTGACAAGAAAGTTATTTAGAAACTAAATATAATAGCCATTCCACTCCAATGCCTGTAATATAAATACAATGCTACTGCAGGTTAATTAAATACCAGGTAGTTACTTAAATGTAATTGTTGTGAGAAATCTTTGTTTTTCAGTGTGATACATGAAGTGAAAACAATACTTTAAGATGACCTGTGTATACTTAAACTTACAGTAATGCACATAGGTGTAACACAGCAATTATTGATGTAGTGTAAACTGTAAAGCATATACCAATGCATGACTACAGGTGGTCTGTTGGCATGGACAATTGAACCAGTTATTTCCAGACCTGGGTGATCAAAAACAGACACCCAAACCTCAGTGTCTAGCACCTCACCCATGCAAGTGATCCAGCACACGTTTTCACAGAAGTCAGGCAACAGCAGAATCCACAAATTGTTTAATTCAAAAGCTATGGGTATAATTAATATCTGGATCTGAAATATTTGGTGTGGTCTTTTCTTCTCCTTTGAGGCCCTGAGATTTGAGGCCCAGCAGCAACAGGACAACGAGCAGCATGACCCTGTGGTACTTGCTGAAAGTTCAGTCACACAAAGAGATATCAAAGCTGTCCCCATGTCTTAGAAATCCATTGTCACATCACAGAGAGCTGCTTTCCTCTTTGCTGGTGTAGGGTTGAAGAGTGTGCAAACACCACTCTGTTGACTAGCCCAGTAGCCCCAAAGCATACACAGAATGCAGAGGGACATTCAACAGAATCTCAGCAACCAGCTCGTTGTGACACACCTCTGAGCTGGGGGCAGCCTATTGAGTGACATTATCACTCCATACAAGAGTGAACTGCCAAACAAGTAATTCCAGGCTACCATGCTCTGCCTTTGGCAAATGGGAGGCTGCAGCTTTGCTCAACTGGGACCTTTCAGACATACTTGTCACAGTGAAGGAAGTGGGGAGGGGAGGATTGAAGCAATGACACAGACCATATTTGTAGCTCTTGTTAACTCAGCCAGTAGTTGTGTATCACTGGAGCTACTCATGTAGCATCCAATGACATGGGAGGCAAATGGGGAGCATCACATAGTCGGGGTACAAATGCACACAGGAAAGACAGAGAAAAGCAGGGAAAATGCAGGACCTCACCTCAAAACCACCCATATTTGCACTGACTCTTGCTTCCAAAAAGTCTGAAGGCAAGGAAAATGTGAAGATGGAATTACTGTGGATTCACTCCACAGACAGATGAAATATCCAGACTCTGTCACAGTTTGAATAGTGTCCAAGGTCTCTATCTTATGTTTTTGCATGTTTTATGACAGGAAGAAGGAAAAACAGAAAATGCAACACTCCACCCCCACCCACAAAAAACAACCCCAAACCTTATTAGAATATATAAATTCTCTGTCAAACTTGGATACACTCTGCTGATTAATTCTGTGCTCCACCCTTGTCACAGGTGGGCCCAACTACTCTCACAGCCAAATAGTGAACAAAACCAAATGAGGTGTCCCCTAGCCAGGCTGAAAAAGAATCCAGTTATTACAAAAAAACCCGAGAAGAATAATAAAATCACCCCCTTTTTCTTGCAAAAAGGGGATGGTGAAGGCAAGGCTGCCCCCAGGCATCTTTAACTTATGCTCTGACAGGTTACGGGGGATTTTGCCAGAGTAATTATTTTTCTATTCAACAATAATGAGAAATTACCATGGCAACCTCCCTTTCACGTAGTGCACTCACACACTCAAACATTGAAATAATGGTCTAAGCATAAAAAAAAAAAAAATAAATTAATACTTTAAAAATACTTTGTATTAAAATAAACTTAAGGAATAGGTCAAAGGAGAGAACAGGGCAGAGACAGACAGCAAGTTGGGTCAGAAGTGAAGATGCTATGCTGCTGTAGCCAGCTACCCAAGCAGCAAAATGTCTTCTGCCACAACTGTCATTGTTCCCTCTGATCCCCTCCACCCCCAGTATTATTTGTAATTTGAAGCATGGCTCAACTCTGAATAGGGTCTCCAAGTAAATGGAATCCTAGGGTTTCAATATTTTTTTCCTGACTCTGATTTCTTTGGCAAATGTAATCAGATTTTAAGTACAATGATGTTCTTTTTCCCCCTCCACCTAATAGTCCCACATGTTCACTGTGTGATCTTAGAGTCAAGCTGGGTTCTTCTTTACACCTTACACACTTAGATGATTAAGAGTCTGCAAGCCAAATGAGGCTTTTCTACTTGCCTGTGATGGTGATTGCTTAACCAAAATAGATCTTGCAACTCGGATATAAGGCCAACTGAGCTTATGGTCTTTTCTCCAAATTCCTTTATTTTTGTTTAACGACTTGGAAGGCAGAATGGAGTTCATGTAAAAAGTCAGTACATGAAATCCTGCTCAAGAGAGGATGCAGATATCTTGTAGGACAGAATTGGAATTCAAAAGTATTTTGACAAATTGCAGAAATGATCTGAAATGAAGATTAAATTAAATAAAGTGACAAAAGCACAACCACAAAACAGGGAGTAACTGGCTAAGCAGTACTGTAGAAAATGGTCCAGATCATAAAGCAAATAAGTCAGCAATCTGTTGCTCTAGTAAATAAGGAAGATGTCTTAGATAATTTCCCTTCACTCCAGTAAAAACATTTCTTAAACTGGAATAGTCCATCCACTCCTGGAGTACTGTGGCCAGGTCTGGGACACTCACTCTTGAAGAATTTAGCTGAGTATAACAGAAATCATTGAGTTTAAAGTCACAACAAACCAACCAACACCAAAAGACTCATAGGAAGCAAGACAGAAGGGCCTGGCTGTGAGAAGCTCACTGGGGATGTGATGATAGTCTTCAAGAATATAAAAAGATTGCTATAAAGAAGAGAAATCACTTGTCCTCTGTGGCTAGCAAGGATAGAAGTAGTAATAATTGGCTCTGTTTGCTGCCATTGCAGTTCAAGTGGTTTAATCCCCTGTTACAGATTTCTAGGCTGGTGTTTTGCAGAAGGGAAATAGCCACAGTGCATGGCTACTGTGTTCCCAAGAAAAACGTCTGCAGAGGTCCTGCTGCCTTCAAGCCGCAGGCAGAGGAGCCCCATCACTCCAGCTCCACAGCTCATACCCGGCAAGAAGCAGATTTTTGTTTTCTCCCTCACATCAATTTTGGCTGCACATGTATAACAGGTGTAAATAGTATATTAAAAAGATAATAATGGAAACATATGTGCGATTCAGAACACACACAGAAAACACATTTGTTCTGAAACAGGACTTTTTAAAATTTAATAATTTTTCACAGAAGAACTGAAAACATCAACCTATATGGCTTGGCATTCAACAAGGCAAAAATGAAAAGAGATAGTGCCTTTGGGAGCCTACATTTTTCTTCTGGCACCTGCAACCTTTCCCTGTTGACACTTACTATTTTCAGAACTCTAGATGTCCACACTCCTGTTGGCAACAGACATGCTTCTTGTATTCTTTCAAGTTAATGCTGTGCAGGGAAACTACTGTCTCCCCAAAGAGAGAATGGTATTCCTCCCCTCCTCCTATTCCCAGCAAATCAAACTACACTTAAGCTTTTAAAATGCAGTTCAAGATAAGATTTTGACATTAAATACACCTGTAAAAACTGTGTAGCCATTACAAATTATGAAACTCACAAGATAAGTATCATAAAAAAATTCTGACACTAATATTTATACTCAGAGAACACTGACAGACCATTAAAAACAAAATGCCTGAACACAAGAAACCAATAACTTCCCCCATTAATTTTGAATTAGACCCGCCTTGAGTCTACCCAAGATATTTAAGGTTCTGGTATAAATTTTACAGAAGTAACAAATTAACAGAGATCCATACATCTTAATTTCATGCATTCGGACATTTCAGTACTGATCTTTAAGTCTGGCCCTCTAATACACAATGTTTTTATGATCTGGCATGAGAGTTTTCTGCTATTTATATAAAATCTATATGGAATACTGATATTCTGAGTCTTAAATTGATTTTCTTGGAAAGTCGATGTAGGTGAGAAACCTGTATTGTCAAATGGCTGGCTGTTACCATTCATGTACAAGATGCACACCTAGCTTACTTTTAGAGCATCCTTGCTAGCTGTATGTGGTACCTTGTGCTGTCATTAAAAGCACATTAACAAAAGCACCAAACTTCTTGCTCAAGGCTGGCTTGTAAATACCACTCCCTTTGCTTTTGCATTTCTTATTCTATCTCATTTACTTTCTCTTAAACATAAAGCATGTTTTACATAGTATTAAAGATACCTTTAATTTTTGCAGCTAGTGGTATCTCATAGAATCCCCATCTCCCCTCCCCCTGCCAGGAATGCCTGCCTCTATTCCTTCCATTTGTTATTTCACACATATTCACAGTTTTAATGGTGTTGCTTGCTTTTATTTCTCTTACTGGTGTGGCTGGATGCCATCTCTCAAACAATGTGTAGTAAAACTGGCAGAAAGATTTTAAGACTTGGCTTTGGTTATAAGTAGCTTTCTGTTCCATTACATACTTGCAACTTCTTGCCAAAACTCTGCTCAGTGCCCAAAACATATCAGTTTCTTCAGCTCAGTTAATAATTAATTAAAATATTGTTTACATTCCACTTCGGAATTTATCTTTGTTTGTACAGTAAGAAACAACACCAAGTTTCTTTTATATTGAAGAGGCAGAATATAGTCCCCTAACAAATCCTCACAGCCATGCTGTCTCAGAGAGGTGGACTCAGGTGCAAAACGGGGGCAAGGTCTCTATTTCTCATGTAAGTCTAGAGTAACTTCAAGAATCCAGTGGATTTACAGCAAAAAGCTCATAACAGAAAGTTACTCTTACAGATTCACTGGTAATCTTAGTATATCAAAGATCCTATTTTATTGCCTATAAACCACTACAACTCAACACAGGGGGAGAAAAAGCAGTAACAACTCGTTTTCTGGATAAGAAACTGTGAAAATCAAACAACTACTTTATTTCAGAAAAATATGGGAGTTAAAAAAAAAAAAAAGGAGAGAGGCTTTACAAAAGATGCAAATTGATTCATGCCATTTTCTTGATGTACTCTAAACTCAGGGGTGTGGGAATCAGCATCACCACAGCAAGACAGTAACATTATAATGACACCAGCATA
Organism: Corythornis vintsioides; assembly: GCA_025447755.1. Lineage (NCBI taxonomy): Eukaryota > Metazoa > Chordata > Aves > Coraciiformes > Alcedinidae > Corythornis > Corythornis vintsioides. Next base: position 24,911 of record JAOEGS010000482.1, on the reverse strand, counting down.
TGCTTCAGCTTCGAGATAGTTTCACCTGGATTCTCAAATGGCCAGTCCAAACTGGGCAACTATAGCAGGAGTTCAGATTAACTGAAACATGCTGACACTGATATGAGGAAGAAAAATTTTTTTCTTATATTTAGAAGGATATTTAACCTCATCCTTGTTATTTGTCCACTAATGCATGGCCAAATTAGCTTATAGAGTAGTTGTGACAACTGCTTGCTAGGCTAGCAAACAGCAGGATCAGTCTACACACCACTGTTAGTTATTCCATTACATCTAAACCATACAATTTTTCCGCCTACAAAGATGCTACTTGTATATCAAGTTGTATGTTTATCCTTTTAAAACTGGAGTTATTAAAATTATGGAGATTTTCTAACTTTAGTTAGTGAGATACCTGGTTCAGTCTAATAACAAAATCAAAGAAGAATGTGTGGTCACAAACCTATTATTTTTCATTGTTTAAATTTTACTGCAGCTTGTGGACAAGAGAGAAATAAATCCTTAAATATTCACTCTGTACGTTTCACTATTCACCTACAGAAAACAGGCACAGAATGGAGGATTTAATACTGCATTATAAGCAGTACAGAGCAGAAAGGGTTAATTTAAGAAATGTGTCATTTCCCCTGCTTCTTTAATTTGAATTCATTATTTCCACTCCTGGAACTTGTGCATAAGAATGAATAGGAGAAAGAAAGGGGGAAAAAAAAAGCAAGGAAGCTGGGCGTAGGACATACTCCACTGTCAATTCCTTATAGCCACCATGGCACCATCCTTGATATTTCACAGTAATATTATCAGTAGCTAGCAGGAGATGCTCTTTTGTGCTCTTTAAGTATATGGGATAAGATTGCACTTGGTCTCTATGGATAAGACCTATATTTTGGCTGTGTGAACAAAAAACCTGAGCATTAACAACTAAATAATATGCAGTTGTTAACAGAAATAGCCACTTCCTCCCATAGCATAGTATCTGTTTGGACCTGGTGTATATATAGTGCATGATAAATCCATGTTCAAGGTTTTAAATTTGAGCCCACTTTTCAATAGGCAAGAGGATGTCTCTAGCTGGCTGGGAACAGTAATGGATTTCTTTAGTAGCAGTCTCCATCCATGATCGTTGCAGACAAATCATAGACTTGAGTTTTGTGTTTATCAAAAAAGAACCATGGTTACACTTCTCTAGTCTGCTGTAGAAAACCCTACAGCCTGAGCCTTTGAGAATGGTTTATATAGATGGAATATTAAGTGTGTCTATTATCTATTGTACTACCATCAGTCATATTGAATGTTCTTATTTTATTCTGACATTTTGACCTGGTTTCTTTTTTACCTTGTTTGCTTTCATCTATATGAGTAAATGGAAGCTACTATGCCACCTATCCCAATGAAAAGGCAATAACTAGTATTGCCATCAGTGAATACAGAGCATCAAACATCATATCTCACTGGAGCACAGAAAAAGTAATATTCCCAGCAACATTAGTAAAAGAGTGTCTCCAGGTCTATCTACCCAACTGGACCAACTCCAAAGGCTCTAAAATTTTGTGAACTCAAGTGCCTTTATCAGTTATTACAGTGAAAGTAAAATTACTACTGACAATATTCAAATACTACAGTGGGGACATGATGAAGACAGTCCTTGACACCTCTGTTTCACACTGGTCTCTCACCATCACTTTGTTCACTGCAGTCTCCCATAAGTGCCATGCATATTAGAGACAAGTACAAAGCTGGGACCTTCAGAGGTCCCTGCCTCTGAACAACTAACATGCTAAACTATAATCTAACAGACTGTATTTTGAGAGGTAAGGAATAGCTTTTCAGGTGAGTTAAGAAAACATACTGCTTTTATCTCTTGTACTTTATTCTTTTGCAGGTCTACTGGCCAAGCTAGAGAAGGGAAACCCAAAGAAAATTGATGCTTCTGTCTACATCCAGTTTCTTGGAGATATATCAGAGACAGGCCTAAGCAATGCAACAATGAAAAGTTGATTTTCTCATACACATAGATTATACAGGTTGAAAAGACATATAGGTGAGAAGAGGTATTGCTATATGATTACATACGCTCTACAGAACTTTGAAAAAAATTTTAAGACTCAGCTAAAGACTTTTAAAATTAAGGTTATGCTTAAATGATTTGCTGGACTAGGATCCAAGTATGCATTTATTAGCCTGAAAGTCAAACTAATTAAAGATATGACTTCCCGTTAAGCTTTGTAAACCAGGTGAGAACATATCACACTGCTGGACAGCTCTGTCTAACCAAAGAGCTGTTATTTCTTCAGAAGGTACATGAAGTAGAAAAGATCCAGTGTATCCTGTGTCCCATCTCCTTTAGAGAACAGATAGTTTCATGCACAAAAGCTTAATTTAGCAAAACCTAGTGAGAAAAAGAGAATATATTTAAGAGGGAAATATTTAAGAAATTATTCCCTTTTGTTACTATTTACAAGCATACCTACACTTTGAATTATACATTGCTGTCTGCATTTTTGTGCTTAATAATATAACTATAGTTCTGGGTGTTCAGGTATCACCCAAAAAAATTATTACAGTACTGTGCAATTCCAGATATTGAAGAGAAGAAAATGTTATGGTGCTTTACAGAGATTCTTGTAAGAAGCAATGGTAAAACACAAAATCAAGTTATTTGTTAAGTATTATTATTAATAAAACAACACTACATCTTTTTTACATAAACAGTATATATTCTTTAAAATAATAATAATAATTAAAAAACCACTGTGGGAATTAACAAATAAGGAGATATAGTAATCTGCAAATGATGAACCTTAAAAGTCATTCACACTTCTAGTGCAACTCATCTCAAAGGCCTCACTCCTGTGATATTTCTAGAGGATTACTTCTTTAGAATAGCAAAAGCCCATTTCAAGTTAATTCCTGTATATATTCTGTACTTACTAGGATTAGTAATCACAGCCAGTTTTGTAAACTGGCAAAGTCACTCTATCCATGAATATTATCTCTGCTAAATGTGTGTTTCAGAATCTAAACTCTACTTAATAGAAAAACAAGAAAAAAGTTACTACTGAGGTACTAAGTTATTAAGTCCATATTTCAGACCCTACTTACTTGGGCCAGCTTTTAACACTACAGCCTAATTGGTATCATCCGTATGAGCCATTTGGGCCACTAATCAGCTATAGCTGTCAGATGCTCAGGTTTTTGAAAATAATACAGCTACATTTATTGCTTGCAATTTTTGATGTACAAACACATGTGCATTCAAAATTATTCAATCATTAAGGCTGAGATTTTCAAAGCTAATTAAAAGACTTGTGCATTCATTTTCTAGTAAATTCATTGGAAATCAAATGTTGGAATATTCTGTGCAAGGCTCCAAATCCCAGCACGTAAATGGAACTTGTTACATTTGCTGAATCAAAGCTGGAGGGTGACAACAGGGCTGGGATTCATTTCACCCCAAGACAGTTGTCTAAATTCATATAAGATAAAAAGCCTCCTGGAAATATCTGTCTCTTCATTGACTGTAGAGGGAGCCTAGAGAATAGTTCAGCCTAGCCATGTAACTTTTACAGGGATAAAGGTAGGTAAAATAAATCCTATTCTATGTACCTACCGAGAATTTTAAATTCAGGAAGAAAACTGGTTGAGGTTTTGAGAGCTTACATAGTGTAGGACAAACATAAGTGAAAAGCTGGGTGAAACAACTGTATCTACTTTGTCTAGATTTTTACAGTCTTGGCAGGAAAGCCTATAAATGATGTTCAAGTTTTTTGCTTGCAACGCTCAAAAGATCTCCAGGCTGCCAGGTTCCTGCTGTTTCGTATAAAAAGCTCCGAGTGGCAGACAGAAGTTGGAGCACTGGTTAAACATTTCTGCCAGTATGAAATGTTTTAAATGAAGAAGATGTGATTATTTGCCTGGCTTCCTAACTTCACACCTCAGCTAGCCATAGTTGCCATTAAAGGCCCTCAGGACCTGTGCTTTATCTCACCCTGAGTTTGAATACAAAACATTATAACTAGATACAGAATCGTATCTTCCTACATCCTCAGAAATCTGAAATATAGGAAAATTCTAAGTCAAAATATATCAAATACTGGAATTTCTCAGATATTATTCCACTACTGTATGATCACTCAGCTTCTCTGTTTCCATTGTGTAGCACTCACTTCTCAACCATATAACACTCACTAACAGGCAAGAGACAGCCAAGTCTGAGTAATGAAGGAACAATAATCAGGAGTTCAGGTTGGTTTGACAAAGCGAGGATGGGTTGTGCTTAAGACACATTCTCAGTATGTGTATGGTTTACAAGTTTTGATGGTGAGAAGCACAGGGTAGTGAACTTTTTACTCTGATATTTGCATTTACAAATTAAAACTCCTGAGTCAGAGATGTCTGAATCACCTGCTTACAATGAAAAAAACAACCTACTTAAGCCAAAACTTTGTTATTGATGCTATAATATTGTGTAACAGTGTAAACAGATCACTGACAGGGGTGTTAAGATTACTAAATCAAAGGATATTTAGATTCTGTCCTGAAAAGCACTGCAATATAATTAAGCACACATTAGGAAACCCAGAAGTTGTGATAATAGAGTGAGTTTTTGTGTTTGTTTTAATTATTAACTTTAAATTTTCACTTCAAAAGAAATGGAAGAATTTATGCATGCTAAGAAGTGTTCTCTTTCAAAACTCGGTCTGCACTGAGCAAAGTAAGTACAGCGTTCTTCTAAATGGCATATCGTATCTTGTCAACCTCATTTGAAGTAAAAAGGCATCAGTCATAATAATAAAATTGCAGTTTGGTGAACAATTCCTTTGCAGAAGCCAGCTATTACATACTGTAACAAATTAAAAACTCCAAAAGTCTATGCAGGTCCCCAGAGAAATGCTATTTAATAAAGCAAACACTGGTATTGAATGTGACAGAATTCCATTTGCTACAGAATCCCATCCAACTGCGTTTGGCTGCAGCTGAAGCAATTAGAGAAAGCTGTGATTTAATGATTATGCTAAAACCCTAGACAAACAAAGCTCTCACCTACCAAGTGGCCACTTAGCTGTATCACTACCACCAAAATGTATAAAAATCCTTGTAGGATTTCATTTGCTGTCAGTCAAATAGTAGCAACGTGAGCAATTATTTACTAAAAATGTCTACTTACTAGCTACCCTACTGCTTAAACATGAAAAATGTATAAATCTAAATTTAAACAAAGTAAGCAAGGCCAAGTGTGAACTACATGTGTCAGGGAAATCACCCACTAAGGTCATCCTTGTAGCTGAGACCTGATATGATCTAGTTGAAAGATCATAACAGGTCAGCATTTAATCCTTTTTTTTTTTTTTTTTTTTAATATCTTTACATTGTATATGATAATCCACTGGGGTCTCACCTCTGGGTCTATAAACCTCTAATGAAATTTTAAACATCTTTTCATCACAGCAGTAGCCTACTATAAACTACAACCTACCACTCCAGACTCTATGGACCTGTTAGATCAGCAGTAAAACTGATTCACTAGAGATTTCTCAGCTTTTGAGAAATGGTATTTGGCCTTTCCTATTTTCTAATGCTTTCAAAATGTATTTGTAATAAGTTGTAGGGCATAAAGCAGTCTGAAAAAAGGACCATACGCAAATGACAATTTGGAAAACTTGCTTAGAGCAATATTGTGAATTTACTTGAAAGTTCTGGCCTTCCTTGATTTGTTCATGGCATCCAACAAGCTCTGATGTGAAAACTGAATAATGGTCTTTCTGATCTTTAACTCTCACAACAGTCCGAGAGCTGAGTGAGTGACACCTAGGACTGGTGATGTAGATTTTTATCCTTGTTGCCTTCTGACAATGAGCAAGCAAAGCCTTGGGAAAAGCATCTGCCTTCTCCCCCAACTTATTCAAGGAACGGTATCTAGACACATGGTGCATATCTATATCCTAAACAAAAATACCCTGAAGCCTTTCAAAACCATTAAGAATATGACGTCTGGAAGAAAGCTCAAACACAGAGAAAAATTATAAAGAAAACATTTTTGCATAACATGGTGAATCATGCACAGAATTACTGCAGAGGAGAGTGAAAGACCTTGAAGATGCTATGTATATGAATGCATTTCTCAGGCATCTCAGATCTATCTTCAAAGATCTAAATCCCCTTGTCTTAACAAAAGTATATATTGTTTGTTTGTTTTGCTGCAGCCACGTATTTCTAAGCAAAATAAGCAATAATCATGTTCAGGACCCTAACATTTTTTGAAGTTCTTTATGTGCCTCAAGAGTGCTGTAAACCCAGAGCACCTACAGTTTCAGAGCTCTTCCAAATGATCTGTGTTCAGACAAAGCCTAGAAACTACATGGTCCCATTTCTGGGAATGTGTAAGTGCCATAGGAGCTGTCATATGAGAGTGAGACAGAAAACCAGAAAAGATTCAGTGCTAATAATGTCTTCTTAGACTAGGGGAAATTTATGTCAAGGTCTGCTCAGAATGTATGGATCCACACCAAGCAGCTTGGTTTCTAGCAATGCAGGGACAATCACTATCATATTTCTGTGCACTATGTTTAATCAGAGACTACAAAAGTGATCATACCTAGATCTCTCTCTAGGTCATCGAATAAAGACTGCAGCAAAATATCACAGGTGAGATGCAGCAATATCTGTTCTGCATGGTGTAGTGCTGGAAGCAAACGGATAGATCTTGTAGCTTGACATTTGACATTTTCAGTCTTTAGCACCTACTTCTTTGCTACAAGATTAGAACAGCTAGGTCCTCTATTCTTCTGTTGTAGACTGTGCACTCTGCAGTTTGTTCTATCAGAAAATTAACTTGAAATCAAAGCTCTCAAGTCCTCTAGATAGATATTGAAGTGTGTTCTTTTTTTTTTAAGAACAGGAGACCATCCTGATGGTGACTGTGGTTGAGAGATAAGTTTGAATGTGACAAACTGCATTTAAACATGAGCAAGGGAATAAAGGGAATTCAAAACGGTTTTTTTTCTTCAATATTTAACCAAGTTGCATGAGTCTGGTTCTGCTTTAGGTAGAATCACTGAGTGGCTTGTCTATTTTAATTGCTTATGTTCATTCTCATGGCCATCAATACCAGATAACTGGAAGCTAACTTGGAGGCAAGGTGTTAAACAGAGTGCAAATTTCTCATCTGAAGCAGAAGAAAGTGTGATCATCTTTGATATAATCTTTTCTCATTTAGCTTCTTTGATTTGAGTGTTGGTATCAAAAGAAAGTGACCTGAACATACTAAAGACAATGCAAGTTTCACTATTCCCTGTTGCATCTGACTTAAAAATTAACAGTTCATTAATATCCAAACATGTCTGCTTCGGGGATACCTGATCAGAATACAACACTAGATACGACAAGCATCTGAGAGCACTGACAATGCGTTTTTAAAAAGGCCCAGAAGAACCATGTCTTGTATATTATTTCCACTGGCTTCACCTGCAAAAGCAGTATCTCTGCTTCAGTGACAGAATAAATATAAGGTTTATTTTTTTCCTCCAGTTCTCAATGGACTAGCATTTTGAACCAATAAAAGAAAAAACTAGCTTATTTTATCTAACTCATGACATAATACCCACTGGTAAGAGAAAGATGGCAGCTCCTCTTCCTTCATGCTTTGATAGAAAGTCAACATAGAAGTAATACAAACTGACAGGTTTTTATGACTGACCTCCTGATACCTACCGGTGCATAAACATGCAGTTGTTAAAACTTATCACTAGGGCCAGTGTTATCCCCTCTTGACTAGGAGTCTGCCAAGTCGTAAATAAATAAGCTAAAAATAGAGTTCCAAAATAATGTGTTCTACTTAGTGGATTCTGTCACTAAAATGTCATGGCCCAGAAAATCTCCAAAGAGGAAAGTTGAGATTTCACAGTTTAATGTCTTTACTTGCCAGAAGTAAAGTAGGAAGGCCCTCTATATGTCTGTTCAGTTGATGAGTGCTGTCCCTCAGGGATCCATACTGGGACCAGTACTGTTTAATATCATCATCAGTGACACAGACAGTGGGATCAAGTACACCCTCAGCAAGTTTGCAGATGACACCAAGCTGAGTGATGTGGTTGACATGCCTGAAGGACAAGACACCATCCAGGAGGACTTGGACAAGCTTGAGAAATGGACCCATGTGAACTTCATGAAGTTCAAGAAGGCCAAGTGCAAGGTCCCACACGCCTGGGCAAAAAAAAATTTTTTTAAAAAAATGCTCTTTTGTATAAAGCTATTTACTATATACTATTTAGAAATAAAAGTGGCTTTTGAAGTCCAAATATTTTGAGAATAATTCTATGAAGGCAAGACTCATAAAATTCAGCCAAAGGAAGTATATCCCTCTTCTCAAGTATTCAGTTTAATGCCTTGTTCTTCTACTGCACTGCTGGATAATCTACGGGCAGTTGTTTGCAGTGTAATAGAAGAGTCACTGAATAATGTAAAAATCTTTTTGTAGGGAATTTTTCAAATTACAAATTTGATCTCTGTCTGATCTGTTTACATAGATTTCTGCAACCAAAATTTAGTTCATACAAGAGTTTGTGAACGATTAATTTAGGGGCAGATTGCCGAGATGAATGCAATCATCGAAAGAAAAATCATTTTGTGATTAAATTTAATTCATTTCCAGTGGAGATAGAGATAGCTTGAAAAAAAAATGAGTTGCAGAATTATAAAATAGAAAAAACAGCACGAGAACTTACTGTTGTTACTAGCTAGTCTGCTACATGATGAGATTTCTGTTTAATAATGCTAGGAAATTATGAGTAAAGGTGACCAACTGTAAAACAAGAGTAGCAAATCTGAATAGATATAGGGAATTGGTTACAAGTAATTAATGAACAATAAACAGTGAGATATAATGCTTATCTGATCAATTTCCAAAAGCAGCCAAAAAGTATATGATCTGCTTTTGAACATTTCATGAATGAAAAACTTAAGAGATACACCATATAGAAAGAATAGGCAGCCAGAACCAAAGAATCCCTTTACCACCTAAAACAGACCAGGCCAATTGAAGTCCAGCCTCATTCATGTTTTCAAGAAAAAAACCTCCACAATGCAATCCATCCCTCTCTGAAAACAGTTGTGTCTACATCAAGAGATCCTAAGTCAGATGGGCTTCAGCTCTTATCCTTTGGCAAGTGCCAAACAGTACCTCATTCCCTGAAGGGCTGGGCAAGTATGTGCAAAGAGGAGAAAACTTGTGATAACCCTGTCAGTATTTACCAAGAAGGCCCAAATTCAAGTCTCTCTGCAGCATGAAGAGATTCAAAACTGCCTCTCTAGCTCCCAGGCAGTGCTCTAATTTTCAAAAGAGACCAAAACAGGCACTATTTATCTCTTTTTGGCCACTCTTTTAAAGCTTTGTCACTATTTTTAGAAGGGAACATAAATGTTCAGGGCCAAGAAGGAACTAAGCAAGAAGGACATCTACTCTGGAGCTGCAGGAGCTGAGCACCTCTGGGAGATACGGATCTTGTATTTCTGAAGACTAATCAATTTCTGGAGACCAATAGCTTTTCATATAAAAGGTGTCTCATTTTCATTAGAAAGCTGAAATAAGAGCACAACAGCTGCTGATGATGATTCAATGTCCACAATACATGGATTTTTTGGGGCAAGGGAGGAGGAAAGAAGGGTTTAATTTCAATGAGATTGAGATGAATATCATGCACTGAATGCTGAGGAGGTCCAAGTCACACATGCCAAGACTGCTTTGCAATGTGACCCCATGCACCATAAGTAGAGATATTCAGATAATTTGCTTCAAAAGTGGCAATACAAGTACAAACTAAACCACTAGCAGAAGTGAAAATACAGCCCCTTACCTTTTCTGGACACATGTAAGAGGAAAACAGTGCTAATTTTGGAGTCGCTTTTTGTAAGAAGAAAATTTTAGTTTCAGAGGTTCGTTTGAGCATCTGTGTTTGAGTGAATTCTAGCACTGAAGAGGTGCTGAACTTTCACAAAATAACTAACTAACTAACTAAAATTAACCAACCCAGACAAGTAAGTCCCTTTTTTAAAGGCCACCCCATCAGCTCAGCTTAATGCTGAGCTTAGCAAATGACTTGTGTGAACTCTGCTCTGAGGTGCCTGGCTTTCACCCTACGCTTTACATGGAATCAGCCTGTGGTTTTATTCCATGCTAGGGGTCAGTCATCTAGCACTGAGATGACTACATCATTTTTTTTCTACTTAATTTATTTTAGATAACTATGTTAGCTAGCCCACTCTGTACATGATAAATATCAAAATAAGCAATCCCAATAACTTTTTTTTTTTTTCAGGAGTAATACTCCAGCGACACATTACACACCCATCTCACATGAGAGATCTGGGGCTATGTTCCAAGGGCAATTATGCTAAAGCAAACCCCACTGACTCCAGAAAATCCCTTCACTTTCTGTGACAGAATCTGTGTGACAGAAATCAGAATTTGGTACTTAGGGCAAATTTGAGCCTGGAATGCCTCAGAAATGCTTGACAGGTGCTGCCTATGAGAGGGTCTTCCTCTTCGTTCCTCTAGGAGGAGAGCAAGGAAATCTCTCTGATGGCTTAGCTTCGGGAGTCTTTTTGCCAAGTACTTGCCATATGCCTAAAGGCATTAGAGAAACATGGCTACATTTATTACCATGAGACCAGTTGGCTCTCTTAGAATATCTGAAATACACTCAACAATTTTTAATGGCCTAGTTTGTTTTTCCAGAAAGCTGATTCATGGTATATGAGCTGTCATATCAGATTCTATTTTATTCTTTTATTTATACAAAGTATTGCATAAACAGGAACAGCTGGTGTTGATTTATAAACACCAGAGTTGTCTTGAGAGTTTAGATATTGTTTTGCCAACATTTAAGCCTAATCATTTGCAAGCAATTGTTCTGTACCACAGTGGACAGTGGTTATTCTACTGCCTGGAGACAGTCATTTTCTAATACTAATAATGTAATTCTAAATTACACTTAGAAGAAGGATCTTATGTGCATAGATGTATCTGCTCTTATATCTGTGTGTGTTCTTTTATCCAGAATTTCTTCTTAGGGAGTGCCACAACATTCACTGCTCCAATCTCTTGTAAATTTCTTGTAGCCAGTTGTGTACCGGTAGCACGCGTAGGTACATTGAAATATGATGTGAAAATGCAATCTGTTGTTCAGCTTAATGTTTAATCACCTTAACCCGGGGAACATATTTCCCCCTTGTTTTATTCACAGTACTGTTGTAAATCTCTGCAACAAATATTCTCCAGACAACAGTCTCTTCCCCTATGTTGTCCTGGTTCATTCCCATTACAGGTCCAGGATGAAGGAAGCAGGATTTGCATGATCAATTAATTAGAGAATTTATTATTACTGAAAATACAGTCATTGAAGTTTTATAGAATTCCTGAATCTCTGTATGGCAGAGTTGAAGTTTCTTATCAAAGTCAGACACTTTTTAACTTATTCTAAATTTAAATAAAGGAAAACCAAAAAATTGCTTAATTAATCATTAAAAGATAACAAAGAAAGTGTAAAAATCTACTAGAAAGCTTTCACATCAGCCCATCTCCCAAGGACCTAAGATGTTGGGTATAGTCTTGCAGGACTTTGAAAGAAGATGGATAAAAACATGAGAAAGTTTACGAGGCTTGGAGAGTCACTCTAGCTACCTGATCTGAATGCAAAGAGTTGTGGGAGGTTTAAAATACTACACAACAATAAAACAGCCAAGGGTATTGATGAATGCAAAGTAATGCATATGAGGGAAAACAATCCTAATTAGATCTAAACCACAACGGACTCTAGCTATTATCACTCAGCACAAAAATCTCTGAACCATTATGGATAATTCCATGAAAATGTTGGTTTAATGATATGTAGTGATAAAAAAGGCCAACCACATGCTTTCAGCTTGGAAAAGAGGTAACTGGGGATGGGTACAACAGAGGTTTGCAAGTCATAAAAGTTCTGGATTTTCTTGCCTGTGATTAGAGAATGATTATTCAGTTTAATAATCATCATTGTAATAAATAAATTACAAAAATATAAATAAATCTGGTTACACCTAATAAAATTTACTCACAGTTTTAAATCTAGTAAGAGGAAATAATTTTTCATACAATGCACATGCTGCAGAACTCTTTGCTGTCAGGCTTCATATAAGTCTCAAGCATAAATAATTTTAAAAACAGGTGTATTAGTGGAAGCAGAATGTATTGGTAATTCCTGAACACAGTGCTCCAGGCACAGCCTCCAACTTGCGATGACTGATATATCAGTAAAAAGTGTTTGATCCTTGCTCAGTTTTGCTCACTTAGGCTTTCCCAAACCATTTCATATCTATGAATTTGCTGCTAGTGGCAGGACAGTGGACATCTGACCCCTCTTCCCCACACATCTTTTCTTCTGCAAAGGCTGATTCCAAGGCCTGAACTTCTGTATAAAAAATATCAAATCCCGTAACTCCCTTTGGTTTCCAGTTTCATATCAGTATTTCACCCTTTATTAATAGTTTCTAAGTTCATATCTCTTTACCTCTTGCTTTTCCCATTACTTCCTAATAGCACTAACCAGAGATAGCACTTTTTTGTAGCTAATTCTGCTCTCTCACCTTCCTTCATTAAACTTTCTCAAATTTTTATAACTTCACTCAATGTGATGGCTTTCTTAAAAAATTTATAAGACAAAGATCACCCTCCTGCCAAATTTCAGATCCTTATTCCAAAACAATAGGATGGGGGAACAGAGGGAGGGAGGGGAAGCTACAGCTATTCAGAGCAAGGTTTGCCAGGACTTTTCAGTGTGGTCAAAACAAATATATTTTCCCCTTGCCTAATGCCTGGAAATAATTGAATCTTTATTTTTCTGAAATTTTCCAAAATAGAATAAAGAAGAAAACCATCATGGTTTACCCAAATGGGTAAAGCCTGGCGAAGTCATCAGCAACTGAAAACGGAGTTATCATGGATAACATTAGGTAATCTTAGTAAAACCTCATCTATAAGAACACCAAAGAGCACAAAACATAGTAGAAAACATGTCATTGCTGATGGTTCCAATATAATGAGAGGATAGACTCCTGTATTAGATTTTGGCAGTCATTCCACTGCACATACTTTTAAGAGTGCATTGCTTTATTTTGCAAGATGTAATCAAATTGAAAAAATACCTTTTGTAATGGGCCAAAAGGACTTTTTAAAACTAGAATTAATGAGGACATCAGCCCTGGCAATGACTGCAATAAATAATGACCTGCAATTCTCTTTGTTTTCAAGTATACAGAATTTTTTTAATGCCTATATTATAGCTGATTTTCAGAAATGGGAAAACAGCCATGTTTAAAGTATGCCTTAGTAGCTGTAAGAGTCAGTTTCAATACAGGTAAGTGAAGGGATTCTCAACGCCTTGAAGCAACAATTTACCCCTCTGAGTGCAGTGAAGCCTGGCTTCACCTTCCTGGAAAGGAGCACCCTGTTTGCTTTCTGTATGTAAACAGTTTCCAGAGACAAGAAACTCTACTCATTAAAGATTTAACCATTAATGACTCTGATGTTTTAAATTCAGAATTCTTGCAGATCTTCTTCACATCAGGACCTGTGATGCACCTCCCTGTATTGATGGCACAGGAACACTTTCAACAGAGTACAACTTCTCTGCCACTAGTTTAAAAGTGAAGCCAAGCCATGTGCCATGTGCTTTTCCTCCCACTAAAAGCTTCTAAAGGAAAGTCCATGATAAACAACTGAATTTTATATAGATAAAATATTCAGATCTCCTGGGGCTCCCTCCAATTGAACTAATAACAGGGGTGAATCAGGCTGGTGCAAGAGAGCTCTGTGGAGAATTGGTCCGTGATTTGCATTTGAAACACAAGAAGTTACTCTGCAGGCTGAATAAATGATGCTGGAATACAGGTGATACAAATACTACTCAGAGGAAAGCCCTTGTCCTTCCCCACAATTTACAGTCCTCATTTTTCCCTATGAACCAGTCAATATACTAACCTTTAAAAATAATCTTGCACTGGGAATTTGCCATCATGTAACATCATTTTTTTCAGGTGAAAATAATTTTAACCTCAAACACAACAGAGCCATTCTCAGTTGGGTCTGACTCCTTTCCCCAGCAGTGCAAACCACCAGCACTAAATCCCATTTGAAGAATCTTTTTTTCTCAGATTGAGGAGAAAGAATTCAGGTTGGCTGCTCACAGAAGGAATCTGCTGGACAGGTAATCAGCATTTTTAGTCTTTTTTTGTTTGTTTGTTTGGGTTTTTTTCTTTTTTTTTTTTTTCTTTGTTGGTTCCCTTTTTTAAGCTGATCAAATTTCATACAGAGAAACAATAAACATGGAAGCCTAGAATAGCATTTTTGCAGAGACAAGTTTCAGGATAGAATAACGCTTTAATTTTTTCCAGGCTTCCCACAGTATTGCTGGCAAGCCTTGAAAGCTGTAGAAGAGCAAGCAAACGGATTCCAAATCTCTACCATGGGCCAGATTGTATTTAGCCCTGCATGGGACTGCAAGGAGCGAGTGTGAGGGGAGAGAAAACAAAGAACCTCCTCCTGTGCTGAAGCATAAAACAGCAGGGAAACACGAGCACTGCCTCATGCAAAGATGAATCGTGACATCAGTTTCTCCCAGAAAATGTCTGGGAAGACTTTAGGAGTGATTGGCAGTTGTCCCTCCTTGGCACCAGCCATCAGAGTTGTTCAAACATGAGGAAACATCTTTGCAAAAGACCACTGCATTTCACCTGCCAAATTTCTTTACGACTCCTGAGAGGCCCTCAGCCAAAACACATGCTGAGACATCTTTAAAAGCAAGCCCTTCCTATTCTAACCTGTTTCCAACACAGGCCTGAGTCTCAGTCCAAGTATGGAAGGGCTGTCTGAATCTCAGGCATTGAGAAATTCCCAGGAACAAATACATGTAATGTGGACTGACTGTACAGCCTAGGCTTCAGCAAGATTTCTGGTGTTAGTTCTTTTTTTTTTTTTTAAGTCTGTTCTCTTTATGATCCTAGAAGCTGAGGAAATATTGCTTCTAGGAGAAAAAAATGTTTTGAGTATTTTATTCCGTCATCCCACCGTGCAAGATGCAAATTGAAAAATGGGTGGTTTGGTTTTGTCACATAACAACGGAAGGTGAAACCAAAGTGTGCTTATTGCTTCCCCAACTAGCTTACTCTGGTACAATTTTACATCTTATCATTAATTCATTAAATATGCAGCACTGTCAGACTTCAAGGCTATCTCTCTTGTTCCTTGCCATTTGTTTGTTTGTTTGTTCAAACGTTGGTCTTAACCCCAATTGTCAATGTCCTGGTTTGAGTGAGAACAAAACTAATTCTGTTCAATTCTTTTACTTTTCAGCTCCATTGCTGTAACCAACTGCACTTTCTGAAATTAGTGATGTGTTTTCACAGGCAGTGTCTGCATCTAGCAGTGATCTAGGTCTAGCAGGCTACACTGACCCTAATCCGTGACAGCCAGCTATAGGAATAACAATTTTCTGAAGAGATCTCACGGTGCAGTAATATTTCCTAGAGGGTTCTATTTTTTTGCACAGATTTCTTCCACTGCACCTCCTCTGCAGCAAAATCTGATCAAGATGGTTGTAATAAGCAGTAGACTGACAACATTTCCCTCTGCTTTAGAAAACAGTAAGCAGTGCTCTGTGTAATAATTTACCAGTCTAGTCATATGACAACAGCCTCTTTTTTAACTATGTGACCACAAGACCCCATTACTTTCAGCAGCAAAACAGATTATTACTAGTGTGCTTTTTCAAGCTACAGGACTCACTCTTTTAAAAATAAACACAGTGTAAATTAGTTGATCACTCTTAAATGAAAATATACACAAAATGCTTCAAACAGTAGAAACGATCCTTTTTCACTCATTAATTAAAGCTTGTTATTCACTCTCTTATGCAATATTAACAATTAAAGCTGCTTAAAACATCAAAAACACCACAGTAACACCCTGTACAGCTTAGTTCACAAGCATTCAACTCTTTTTGATATACTGACACTTTGAAAAGTTCTTCTCATGCAACAACAGAGGTACACAAAGTTCATGACCATCTGCAACAGAAGCACCACAAAGCATCTCTCAACTGGCCAGTTTCATCCATATATCTCAGCTGTGAGTGCAACACCATGATCATTTGCTACATCCAAAGAAATAGAAAAATTATACAATTAAAAGCTCTTGCAGAGTTTATGATTTTAAAGTGCATTCACATATCCTTTGCAAATAGTAAACCAAGTAGCCTTGGTGCGACAGATCATTTGACAGTTTTGAACTTGGGTCTCTAAATGAATACTCCTTTCTTTCCCTTACACTGGCCCCTGGTGTGTTTTATGTGAGGATATTTAATAGACCCCATCAGCTCATAGTACACAAGGCTCAGAATTGGTTGCCTTTACTGAATAGGCTGGGAAAGCTGCCTCAACAAATCTGTTCATGCTTAAGGTCTTGTCACTGCCAACTGACGTGCTTGAAACGGCTGCCTTTCCATCCTCTGCTGTTAGTTTAGCTGCACATTCACTGCAGAAAGGGGGAAAGATATACTCCACAGCTATGCCAAAATGAAAAGCAAGACTGCTCTTATGCCCAAGATTCAACCCTGCTTGTGCAGAACTACTGTCTAATTTTCCCTGGCTCTAGAGTTTTCAAACAAAAAAACCCCAACAGTCCTGAATTTCATCAGTCCTCTGGAGTCTGGGAGACTTTTGAGAGCTCAAGAGTACTTAGAGAGTTTCCTTCTGTTAGCCTTAATAAACACATTTGAGAGATAAATACATTCAAGCAGAGTGGGAAAAAAATAAGGGAAGAAAGAAGACATAAAGTAACAATAGATGCAAGGTTGACACTGGGGCAAAACTGATTAAATTGCTGGAGGATTCTATCCTTATATAAAGACCCTGTCATGCTGCCAAGGTCAGCTGGAGCTTGGGTTATCTGTTGCCCCAGGCTACCCTACCTTGTTTTTCATTCAGGGATCATTGTTCTTCAGTTGTTTATGTGGATTTTATTCCATCCTTTTCTTCATGCTTTGCTCCCTTTTCAGCTTGCAGTCCCTACAGCACATACCAGAAGCCCATTCTGGTTGTGCACTGAGAAATCCTGACTAACAGGAAAGAGCAGCTCTGAGTGAAAATAGGGTTTTCCCCTTTAAAGGAGAAAGGGAGAGGGAAAGAGAAAAGGTATTTAATAAATCCTTTGTAAAAAGTGAAAAAAATCACTGATTAGTTTTAAGGATAGGTCATGTATCTAAACCATAAGGGGGATGCCATCTAAGTATCTTTGTCACCATAAACAAGGTAGCTAAACAACATACAGTTTTCTCTATATTTTACTGACATTTGTTACATTTATCAATACTTCAGAGATTAATCAGAGAGAACATAAAGGAGAAATGATGGAGATGTGAGGAAAAAGGGAGAAAGAAAGGCAGATAACACAGTGTGTAATATTACAACATATGCACAGCGGAACAATTGAGATTTTTGAGTGAAGGTTTTAGGTAAGATTTTTTACAGTAAAATGTTGCATAGCATGGGGCTGGAGGACACTGAGAAACCAGACTCCCATCATGAGTACTACAGTTATCTTTTGAATCAGTTCATTTAAAACTATCACAAGGTATGCCAAAGCTTTCTTATTCCTTCCTTTAGGGTCAGTTGTAACATGCAATACGTGCAGCTTGCACAAGAAAAATTGCACAGAAGGGGCAGAATTGAACACTGCTATATTAGCCACACCAGCTCCTATTGACCAATGTGAGCTGGATTTGTTTCTATCAAATGACTTTGGCAGAGGTACTCCCAAAGAGCCATGTAATAGGTTTCTTTATCCCTTCCTCTCTGTGGGGCTTGAGATGGTCTTTAAGCTGCTGTGTGGCTTACATGCCCCTGAATGCAAGATACAGAACTAATTATTTTGCTAATTTGGAAATCAAACTGTTAACTTCTTGTACAAGAAAGGGGGTATAGAG
The DNA here is from genome assembly GCA_025447755.1 of Corythornis vintsioides. Classification (NCBI taxonomy): domain Eukaryota; kingdom Metazoa; phylum Chordata; class Aves; order Coraciiformes; family Alcedinidae; genus Corythornis; species Corythornis vintsioides. The sequence goes on along the minus strand of JAOEGS010000482.1, from coordinate 6,903 downwards.
TTTAATCTAAAAAGAATAGCAATTAATGTTATTTGTATAGCTATTATTTTCTCTTAAAGTTTTGTTTCAGATGTTTCTGTATTTTAGGGAGATGATTTGTTTTTCCCTTTGGTCCCAAACGTTATAACATCCTCCAGGACGAGTAGAACTTGCTGGTAAAACAAATAATGTATACAACTCCAGGATAAAACTACTGTATGCATTTGGATAAAAGTGTGCATAAGAGGAATCACTGTATATATCTGAATAATCTTTTATATAGACATTAAAAATAACCACCAACTGGGCCTAAGGAGCCTAGATTTTTATAAGATTGCTTGACACTTGAAATCTGATGGGTTCAGTTTTTAGCCTCTAAGTTTTTCAAGCACTAAATAAGAAACAGCTTTTTAAAAAATGGACTATTCCACCTGAATTGCAGACTTTTGCATTACATACATGTTTTACATGTATTTTCATAATGCAATAAAGTTTGTATAGCAGAATAAATACATACTACAGCCTCTGGTGATGGCCCTTATGTTGCAGAAAATAGCTTAGTGAAAATGGAACACCTGGTGGGTTTTTTTATCACCAGAAGAAACTTTCTTTGAGAAAAAAAAACTTAACTCATCCTTTGTAAATACAGAAAGTGCATTCACTTTCATGAAAAAAAAAGTAGTTTCAGTAAAGCTTTGAAAAGCACTTTCCAAATGGTGAACCTCATCAGCAATGGGTTTATGTCCCCTGTATGGGATTTACAAAATTATTTGAGTGAACAGTATTAATCAAGGTCACTATTTGATCCAAGATCTGTCCCTACACCGTGTCAGTTCTATAGCTTTGGGAAAAGATCTTTAAACCTCTGTAAAAAAAGACTACATGGAAATAGCTGATAAACTGGTATTGATTTTCACATATCGCCCTTGTCAAAAGGATTTATTGATGTGTCAATGCATGTTGTGGCAAGGATCATAGCAGGATAGCGTTAAAGGATTTATGGTGAATCTATAGGCTTTAATACACTCTGTGGTAAATAACTAAAAAGTACTGTGTATATTGATTCTTGCCATGTGGTCAATGGAATCTTTAGCCCGCTAATTGTTAGTATTGATGAACAGTTCATGATCTAAATGAGCAGCAGGACATCATTCCTAACCAGCATTGCTCCAAACAGGCTTTTCTTCACCATTTACACCTCCCCCCCCTTCTCCCTCTTCCCACCCAGGAACAATGGTTACTCATAGCAGCATATATCAGGACTCTGACTTAGTAAGTTGAGGTAGAGCCTACATAGGCTTTTAGTTTTAAGATCCCCAACTTCTACTTTGTGGTGATTTCACACACCTTTAAGCATCCTTCACTCTGTTAAAACACTTAATTGTGGCTGCAACTTTTACCTGGATTATCCCTCATTTGACATCTAAGTGGGCATCTTACTCCAACTTCAGACACCTGTCTGTACTATTAGAAGTTTATTATTTTCAACTTTTAAGGAATTCAATGTTTAGGTATATGTGGGTAGACTCCAATTTGATGTCTGCAAAGTATATGGGGGGAAAAGTATTATATTGTGTTTGTACAGGGTGTGTGCTCATCCCTGGTAGCTGACTGTCTTGGCCGTGACTTTTATTATCTACAAGCAAAGAAATAAACAAATAGTTGTAAAAAGATTTATCAAATTTACTCCTAGTGTAAAACCAATACACAGAACTAATATAGCTGGTTAATTAAATATTAGTTAAACAATAAATAAGATTTCCATTCATACTTATGAAGAAGTAGGTAAACACAGTGTGTGTATGCAGAGCATTATCAATTCATTCCATTAGCCTTGCATCTTACATAGAGTAGTAAATATAGTTTACAATGTCTTTGAATGTTTATCAGGTACCTTAGAGACCCTCCAGCCTGGATCTCAGCATCTTAAGACACATGAAGAAAATAAAAACCAACAAACCTTCATAAGAAAAACAACACCCCATACAAAACAAACAAGATAGCAAGCCCTGAAGCTTGCAAACTGGTCTTCAGTACACCCCTTTCTCCTCAAAAGTTTGAAAACAAGTAGATAACATGTGCCAAAGACAGAAGAATAAATTAAAACCTGAAGATACATAAAACCAAACTCAGTCTTTCTTTTGTGTAGTTATCCAAACCATTCTGTAGGAGGAAATCTAGGGATTGAATTTCAAACTGGAGTTTAAATACTGACAGATCATACTGGACATTTAACGTATTGGTTTGGGGTTTGCAGTTTTAATTCCCTTTGTGTCTTTCTACAGCAATATTTGTAGCAATGTTTGTAACCCCTTTAAAAAGTGCCTTTTTGCACTGCTGATTACCATTGCCTTCTCTTTGCTATTCTTTCCCAAAAGGGCAATTTGTGGGTTGTGGTGAGCATTTGAGAGGACAGCAGTAAAGCAGTCTCGGAGTCTAGCCTGCTTTAAGGAGTGTTGGCTTCAGATGGCACTTCACACCAGACCTGTACTAGCCAGTCAGCAGCATAATAGCTAGTGAAAAACCCATAAACTAAGTATCAAAGCATGAAACCAACATAGTACTCATACATTCATCAAATGGATGGTCCAAGAAACCATTTCTTGAGCATAGACCAAATGTTAAATTGTTTATTTTTTAAAATTAAATCTAGAAATGTATGTCAAGTTAGTGCTCTCTTGAGAACTTGAGATGGTCTGTATTGCTGAACCCCCTTGGATCTTTTCTTCCAATAACTTTTGGGTAAACTGATGGGATTGCAGCACACAGTTTACTGAAGCCATAACAAATCAAGGGAAACATATGCAAACACTTTCTCTTCACTCAATTGCAAACTTCAACAACATTTCTGATCTTGATTAATAGTAATACTAAAGTGTGTGTTTGACTTTATGTATATATCTAAATCACATTTACTTTAGCAGTTCCTTACAGCTCTCTAGTACAGGGATCCTTCATTATAGGCTAGCTACTGGACTCATTTTTTATCCTTATAAATTCTTACTATTATATTATAAAATTATCCTTTTGCTACACTGAGGTCATCTGTCTTAGAAGCAGTGGATATGAATATAATATACAGCCTGACTATCATATATCCAAGGTAACAAAATAAGCAGAAGGGCAGCAAAATAAGTTCTTAAATCTTTCCAGCATCCATTAATCCAAGGTCTCATTTCACAAACAAAACACTACCTCAAAAAGTTACCCAAGGTCTTATTTCAGAGACAAAAAGTTACTAAACACACTAACCTCCTGAGCACTGATTTAACCTGTTTAGTCAAACTGTGTTATTTAATTCATATTATACCTTAATTTAAGATCCAACAATCCATCCACATCATAAGATGAGGAAAATATGAATTTATTAATAAAACACTTTATGAAGGGAAATATAAACTAATAGGTTCTGTTTTGTGGGGTTAGCAGGCTGACTAATTATTGATATTGTTCTTTACAACCTCTGGATGAGATTAATAATAAATTACCAAAGCAGACTTCATCATCCACTGCTCAATTCAGTATTTAGCTGGCAATTTAGCTTCACCTGAATATCACTTTCAGCAACTCCTTAGGCAGCCTAATGTTACAACTACATAACCTAGGCACACATTGTCGGCAGTGTTGTGGATCCAACGTGAGAAGCAGGAAAGGGACTAGTTAAACGTGGAGAAAAGGCAGTATGGAATAAGGTGATATGCTATCCTGCAGCTAAGATGTGGTATCCAAGCATGTAAAAAAAGAATTAAAACCCCAGTTCTTAGAAGTTACTTGGTAGGCAGAGGTGTAGTCAAACTAAGTCAGAACGATACATTATGTTTTCCTTAGATTTCTGCCATTATATCACAGTTGTGTACAATGCCCTATAAAATAAACAAACAAACACCACCACATTTTTTTATAAAGCATAAACTTCAGAAAAAGGAAGTTGCAACAAGTGACACTTAAAAACAATGCAAAAGAAAAAGTTCTAATTAAGAAAGAATGGAAAGCTCTTTGATATGCAAATTCTGTTAATTGTGATTTTTCACTCTCTGAAGAAGTTATTTTCTTCTTCATCTTGTTTCACTCCACCAGGGTCATGATCAGCTCCATGGCACAGAATACCAAAGGAGTGGCTAAAAGAGGAAGATAAGTGGTATAATGCTGATCAAGGATAGCACGGTTTGGAAAACAGGTTTAAACCCACCAGGAATTAATATCCCTGCTGCATTTTAGGCCAGAGCCATCAGGCAAAGGCAACCTCAGAAAGATGGGTTGATCCATCCCTGTCTTACACTTCTACAATTTCATTAATATTTTGTAAATTTTAATAGTCACAGTTGTACAATATTGTGAAGAATGAGAAAGGGACTGAACTAAGTATATCTTGATAAAATGCAGTTGGCAACAGTGCATATGGTATTTGCTGGGTAGGCCGCCTGGGCTGATCAGAGAAAAGGCACTGAAGCTCCACCAAGAGATATTTTATGTTTTCAGTAACTATCACCACTGTCACTAAACGCTGATCTGCATGTGTCTCCTGTGTCCAATTATCACTACCCATTTTGGTAAATGACAAGCTATCAGGACAAATCTGTCTTCTAGACTCCTTCTGGGTATTTAAACATAGCACATTTCCCTGTTACAAGCTAAATCTGTGGGCATAAGCTCTATAAATGCAGTTTACCAAACTTATGGCAAGACTGCCCTTCTTTTGAAGAAACCAAAAGCCTTTTTATGGTTTGAGTACGGTTTCTCTCATTTTTATTTTATTTTTTAACACAGATTGTTTGATCCTTTCTACACCACTTCAGGTCAGAGTGAAAACAGGACTGGAGAAGAATCATATGAATCCAGTCACTTTCAAAGTGATCATAATTTGCAGCATTAAATGGGATTCTACCTAAACATGATTAATTTCCCCTGCAAATCAGCCCAATGTTATAACCAGGTCTTTTCAAACTACACTGTGTGAAGTGTAACTACTCTAATCCCAAAGACTGAGTGCTTTCTCCTGGGGATGCTGTCTCTACAGAACAGAGTCTTTTCCTCTACAAAACAAGAGACCTTCTCTCTTTGTTCACACCTATTCTTCTGTAGCAGAAGAGGGAAAGTATTATAAAAGATTCACCTCCTTAAGTACTTCCCTGCTAATAACAAATGCCTATTTTTAAACAATCCCAATGTTACTCTTTCAAGCATCATTTTTTTCTACACTTTAACAATTCCTAACTGTAACCTGTAGCGCATTCACCATTAAAGGTGTTTTATAGATGTGCACAAAATTCTAAATTCAGCCATGGAATGCCCTGCCCTGAGGTGGCTGGCAGGAGCTGTAAAGCTGGTCCCAGGAGCACTCTCATAGCTGCTTTCTGCAGTGGTCATGCTGGGAGAAATATGGGGCAAAGTAAAGAATTTCTGTACAAACCTGACTGCTCTCAGTCTAACGTTACAGCTCCCTGTGTCATCCTCCTACATTGCAGTAGAGACCGCATAGAAGACGAGCTGCATCCTAGAAAGAGCCCCCATTTGTTTTGTTGCCGGCCATATGAGAAGCTCCTTGAGGAAACCTTCCCCGCAAACAGTAGGCAGACATCTCAGCTACCTTCTCAGATTCCTGAAAACCACCAAGGATCACTTCACAGTCAGAGTTAGGTCACATCAAAGGCTTTGCTGTGTAAGTACAGTCAAGAGACTCTAGTGAAAGGCACAGCTCTAGGCAGCATTACAGCACAGAAGAGCTGCAAATTAAGCTACCAAATTTACTCAGGAGGCCACAGCATATCCCCAAAAGAGCATAAAAGTAGCTGAAAGCCATTAATCCCCTCAACCTCTGGGATGCCAAGTTCTGTGCCATTCCTCCTTAGACATCCAAGCAGATTGTAATGTTTATTTTTCTTAAAGTATGTTTCCAACTGTTTTCAACTTGAAAATATTTTCCAAAAACCTCTGCCCTTGCCAGGAGCAAGCATTTTGGTGCCTGTCAGGATTGGGGCTCAGTGCTCAGCTCTTCTCTCTTTCTGGTGCTTCCTCCGCGAAATGGGGAGTTACTGCTTCTTCCCAGCCCTGTTAACCTTGTTTATTTAGATAGAAAACTTGTTGGGAGAGGAACTGTCTCTCACCATATGTACATAGAGTACTCTGAACAATCAGGCCTTTGCCTCTCCAGGCACTATCAACGTTTAAGTAAGAAAGCCAAGTGATGATAATTCTTAGAGAAAAATGCAGGAAAAAGAACTTAAAAATCACCAGAATTGACATAAAACTCTCCAGCAGATGGGGGCCTAGCACTCCCTGAGGGCCCTGCTTATGTGAAGACCAGTTACTTGTAAACATTTATAAATTCTGGCAAATATGTACAGACTTTTGCAGAAGTAATTGCATTCCCCTCCTCTTGCATCAGAGGCAGCTGGTGCCATCTGAAATATACCCCATCCTTACGCCATATCTACATGTGCATATACATCTGTAAAATAAGTCATTTTATCTGTTGTTCTGTTGAGGGCAAAGAAAAAACCTCATGAAAAGGTGGCTCTAAATCACTATTTTTGATGGAATTATTGCCTTTGTAAGACACACAGAGAAAGTGTTGCAGCTGGCTCACCCAAATTGCTTCATATGTCCCAACCAAGGTAAGTCATGTTGTTCATTTACTAGCAGAAACATTTTAGCTTAAAGTTTGCCTGAGAAAATAATGAGAATCTGTTTTCAAAAAAACCCCGACAAATTATAACATCCCACACAAGTGTTTCATGTCATAAGTCATCATATTTATAAAATACAGTGGCTGCTGAATATAATAAAGTAACAAAAATCAGATTCAAATTATCAGAGACTGCAATAAAATCAAACGGCAAATTTAACCCTCTCATGCTGAAAAACTAAAATATCATATAAAGAGAATGATTAAAATTACCTCTATTGATAATAACACTTTATAAT
>JAOEGS010000480.1:44156-68081 GCA_025447755.1 Corythornis vintsioides | reverse complement strand
CCTGCCCCGGGGTGGGGGGCTTGGTTTGGCACTTCAAAAAAGTTAAGGGCGGGGGGGGGGGTGGGGGGGGGGGGGGGGGGGGGGAAGAGGCGGGTAAGCCGAACTATTTCCACCTTAGCGGGATGCGAAATTAACCGGGTTGAAGGCATATGCAGCCATTTCTGAGGAAGAGGGGAACGGGTGGCGGGGTGTCGCTCTCGCACTGAGCCTGTCCCCTCGCCCCGGCAAACTCGTCTGGCTGCCCTCAGCGGGAGCCCTCGATGCGCGGAGGACGGCGGCGAGCGCAGCCGAGAGGAAGGCTCGGGGGGCTCTTCGCTCGAGTTGCCTTCTTGTGCCCCGAGTTACTCCCAGGTAACGGGCAGCCCTCCGCGCACTACGGCTCCCGCTCCGCACCCTCCTCCCGCTCCGCTTCCCTGCTCCGCTTCCTCACGGGAGGGGTGGAGGCGGAGGGGAGCTGACAGGCACATGGAAATAAAGCTTTTCTCTCATTTCTTTCCTCGACTGATTCTCTCCCCGCACGCTAAACAGAAACACTTCCAGCCCCTTCTTGCACACGCTGGTACCACCTCCGACTCTCCCGAGAAACCCGTCGGGCGCGCCTCGCAGCACCGGCCGCTTCTTACCTGGTTGTAGGAGGTCTCCCAGGAGGAGGTGTAGTTGTAAAAGAAGGAGGAGAAGCAAGCGTCTTCCGACAGCCCGCAGCCAGCCATCCTCTGGGCGCAAAACCTCTTCGGGAAGGCACGCAGCAGCCTTCGCAAACTCTTGCCGCTTGCGCGATCACCGCTGACGCCGCTGCTGCCGGTGCCGGTGCTGCCACCGCGGAGTCCGCCGACAGCTTCGCCCTGCTGGCGGCTTGCGCGGTACGGGCGGGAGCGAGCGCGGCGGGCAGGAGGCGAGGAGAACGCGTGTGTGTGTGCGTGTGTATCTGTGTGTGTGTGTGTGCGTCTGTTTGTAGCGGCACAGAGGAGCCGGAGCCGGCGTCACGTGCGCGCGCTCACTCCGCCGCCGCCGCCGCCGCCGGGGACAGGCTGTGCTACCGACCCCGGCACTGAATCACCAGCGCCGGGCGACCTCTCCATCCCCACCCACCCCCCGTCCCTGCTCGGCACCGCAGCCTGCGCAGGGAAACAAGGGGGCGCCTGCCGGACCTACGACCGCTCCCGCAGCTGCGAAGGAGCGGCGAAGTGGCGACGCGCAGTCCTCCCCCCGCCGCGCCGGGGCAGCGGCGCTACGGGCGGGCCCGCCCTCTTGGCCGCGGCCCGGCCTCCCCCGCCCCGCCCCGCCCCGCCCCGCCGCGCCACCACCAAAAAGTTGAGGAGCTCGGGCTTCCAGCCCGCGAGCCGCGGCGGGCACCGGAGCGACCCCGGCGACGAAGCTCGCCCGAGGGGCAGGGGAGGGGGCGCCGCCTCCCGTCCTCCCGCGGGAAACTTCGCCTCAGAGTCGTCAGCGGGGCCCCGTCACGGCGGGTACAATTTACCTCGCTTGTGCCCCTTTTGTTTTTTTAAGTGGGTATTTCCCTCAGCACCCCGTTTTCAAAGACAGGTGAAAAAAAAAAAAAAAACAAAGGAAGGGTAAAACTGACGGCCCCTGAGCCGTCCTCAACTTGGCCATCGGACACGGCCCAGTCACGCTGAATATACCGATTTTAAAGTGCCTGTGAAGCCTTTGGCAGTAATGGATTAACGTTGACCACGTTCCTTGCATATTCCTTATTCTAACTGCATACACAGCACTTCGAGTGCAGTTCTTTGATTAAGGGTAACATTTTCCTCATCAACTAACATTGATAGCACGAAACTCGGGTAATTATCAGTAGAAAGTAAATAATGTAGGTGAGGGTTGTTTTTCTTCAGAATAAGCATTCAAATTCATATAGCAATATGGTTTTATTTTAAAAAATATATGTTCTCTTTTTTTGCTCCAAATTTTGACTGTGAGAACGAGTTGTTTGTTGAGCCCTACCCAGCACAGTCCTAAGAGCCCATGGCCATCAATGGGAAAGACTAGAGACAGGTTTCTGCCACAGCTCTGATCACAGGCCCACTGAAGCTCCTCACCCGATAACCTGGTGACAGAAGAAACCACCATGGGATCCTCTGATCGTTCTAACTGTTGAGGAAATCTTGCTTTCTTCTGTCTCCAAATGTGGCACAAGCATGGAATACCATGAAACACACCTTGGCTCTTTGATGAGGGTTGACTTTGAAGGAAGGCTAGCCAAGAATACCTGAATTCATCATCCAGAGGAACCTTTGTGACAGGCAGCTCTATTCAATATGAGGTCAAAGACCTGTCCATCTTGCCCTAACCCTGGTAAAAATAAAGCAGGAAGGTTCCCAGCCACAGAATATGGAAACTACATCAGAAACAAAGTATTCACAGTCTCCACAATTATTTGTTTCTCAAGTTGCTACAGTATTTTCCTTCAGAGACTTCAGGTTGGAGGAGGTAATCTAGGAGGTCCTTTCCAAAGATGATTATTCTGTGATTTTGTCTGTCAAGGCTGCTCAAAACTTCATATAGGTTAAGAATTTATTTCAACTTTCCAGACAGCAACAATTACACCATAAAATTCCTTTCTATTTTGCTGTCCTTTTTGAATTGTTTTCTTTCCTTCTCTCCAAGGGGTCAGTGCTCAGATCATCTCACTCCTAAAATATTAAGCAGCTTGGCACTGTATGTTTCATCTTCATATTAAGTCTTAGTGGACTCCATCCTGACTCTGCTTCAACCTGGACTGACCTCCTAGATATTCTATGTGTTCAGGTTAAGTCCAGAGTTTACAATTGCACAGTTTGAACCAAAGTTCCTACATTTTGAACTCAAAATCCTGCAGTTTGGACTAATCTTCCTTCTCATCTCCTTTTTTTTTTTTTTTTCCCTAATACCTAATATATTTATACACTCCAGCAGGTGGCATTTTCCCTACCTCCTCTCCTCTAGTGACAGACACACTATCTGCCCTTCCAGTGCAATGTTCTTTACAAGTCTCAGAACAGATTAAGGGTTCTGAAACGTTTGAGGTTTTTTTTCTTATCTCTTTCCTTCCAAACATTGTTCCTCATCCTGCTGTTAACCATTTACTCAAGCCCCAAAACTCCTCATTTGAAGTTCAGAGAGTTGCCCCTGGGGGCCCATCACTGGTAGGAGGTTAAGCTTCATTGCAGAGTGATCAGTTACTAATGGAGATCCAGCTGTAGTCTATTCTGGTAGCTGTGAACTATCGAGAACCTACTCAAGGCCTCTGCAGAGCACACTTCTGCTGGCAGCAAAACAAGATCTGAAAACTTATGTATTGCTCCTCCAGAGCATGTGTAGATGTTTTCAGTCAAGCAGTCATTAGCCATTACTGAAATGGCTAATAATCTATTTGTCTGTGCTTGATTTAGCACACTAACATCATTGTCACTGCGATGCTGGTGATGAAGCAAAAATCCTTTGTATGTTTCTTCTGTTTCTAGAAGAGTGTTACCAAACATCATCAAATCCACGAACAAGTGTTGTCAAATATCCCATCCCAGTGTGACAACAGCTCCGTAGAAGAGATGCTAAAGTGTATTCAGTTCTGTGGGCAGGAAGGAGCCAAGTGGAGATCAACTCTTGTAAGGAACTTCAAACAAATAGATTGGTGAGGGGCTGAGGAAACAGCAAAATCCAGGAAATGTTTAAACAACGAAAGTAACCTCAGGATAACCATTAATGCTCCATCAGTGCTGAAAGGAAGAGGCCTGAAGGTGGAACAGAGAAAATCAGATCTTTTAAGAGACCCACACAGCATAGTACTGTGCAGGTAGGATTGCCAAAAGGATAAAAGGATAGCAAAGCAACTAGGAAGGTATCTCATTGAATATGGTCTAGAATTTAATTTGTTTTGCTCTTCCACGTTTTCAGCTTAAAGACTTTCAAAGTCTAATAAATAAACTGGAAACTTTTCTATAGGAGGGAGGAGTTTTAGGGTTTTTTTTTACCTGCAAAGCCTGTCTGGTATGGGAATAAAACGAACCAGGGTGAAGCTTTCAAACTCAGGCTGGTCCTGTCTTCTCACAGGCTGCACATCTCCATTCCTCTGAGGCTGGTGCCCAGACAAGACTAAGGCCAGGGACTGTTGTTTGAGCTGGTAATTAGATCTGGTAGTGCAAAGTGCTGGGTTCCAGGAGAGACCCCTCAAAGGGTCAATGTACTCCATGGTTGCAGGGGAGAGCCAGAACAGCATGGACACGCCCTTCTTCACGCAGTGATCTGGAGAAATTCCCTGGAAAGCAAGGGGTTTAGAGGTCTTTTGTTTGAGAAGCATGTGGAGAATTTGAGATACAGGTATTTTTTCAACTTCTCAGCTCCCTGTAAGCAGACAGGTTTGTACCAGAACAGGCCCAAGGGGATCGAGCCTCTAAATTAAGATTCTGAAACACAAAGTGATACTCCATAGCTGGAGGTTTTGTTTAAGCAGTTTAGTGTGCCTGCAATGATCAGTATTGCATCTCAACTGAGTGCTGCAATCCCCACTATGGTTAAAGCTTGCAATTTAAAAATACCTCTAAGTTTTACAGGTACTATTCTTTTATTCACCATTGTCACTTTTTTTTGCCTCCCCAACTTTGCAGCATTATTGGACACATAGATTTTTTTTAATCCTGACTTAAATCAACTTCATTAGTTGGAAATCCTTCTCAAAGGGCAAAAGTCTATAGTATCAGATATTCTAAAATAAAGTTAGAAACTTGCCTTGTATCTTATTTGCAGGTGAAAAAACAGTATTTCTACTTAGCCTATTCATAAGCACATAAAAGCCTTTTAAAGTCAATTAAGACACTCCATAAAAATTGAAGAGGAATGGCTTTAAAAGTCCACTGATAGGTTTTCTATTAAGCTAATACTTTAAAGCTTCCTTAGCACCTTCCATCAAATGATTTCATTCTGCTTTATGAACACTTCTGGAGCTAGGTATTACATCCTTTTAATACTTGAGGAGATCAACAGTTTAAGTACCAGACCCTTAGAAAAGTCAAGCAACACAGACAATGTTTATAAAAGCAATTAGCCCCAGAGGAGAAAAAAAAACCTACTTAAAGCAGAAAGAAGTGGAGATTCCAGAGTGTTCAGGTTTCTATTTAGCTTTCAGGTGAACTCATGGCTAAAATACAGAAATGTAAGGTTAGACACAACTGAGAATGAGACCACCAGTGGAAGACAACACTGCTCATTCTTCTCTCATCAAGGCAGCAGCAACACTGTGTTGCAGTCTTTGCTGGCTATGGTGAGACAAGAAGGGTTCAAGTAAATAGCCCTTGCAATTAAAGCTGAGGGTAGTGAGATTCTAGATGGTCATTAATTACTGCTGGAATCTGTTACACCATCTTGTACTGATGGGTGCTGCACACTTACTGCACAAAGTTTTACCCTTGTTGTAGAAAATTCACTTCCACCACAGAAATAACTGGCATTGGCTTTGGTGCTCATGGGCTTCATCCCAGACATCAGACCAGGCAGAGGAGACTTGAAGGAAAAAAAAAAAAAAAGCAAGATATGAAATAACTCAATTTTTCTACCTTTGCTAGATGATGAAGCTCATATGTGCCATTGTGCTCCACCCACAAGGTAGAGAGACAACTGGTGTCTGACTGCTGTGGCAGGATGGCAGCTCCAAGAAAAGAGGACAGTGAAAAAGTTTGGGTTTTTTTGTGAATGTGAGACAATCAGAAACAAGTAACAAGGTTCTCTAGAGCCACCTCAATGCCAAGAGCAATTGCAAATACACAAACAGTACACTTCTTCAGAACGTTTTGACCCCACCATCAGTCTGCCACTTGCCTTGCCCCAGTTCAGATGCAGTTGCTTCTCTTCTTCCATGAGCTAATCCCGTCTAAGCATTTGGTCATCTTGATAATTGAAGTTATGTGAAATAGGCAACTGAGTGAAGTAAAGCTGATTATTCAAAAAGAAAAAAAAAATAAAAGTGCCAGGATTTTAACAGCTAGATTACATGAATTTTCGCTCATCTCAGAAATGCAGGAAATTATTTTCCTTGAATTCTGCAAGATCAAGTGTGTCACTGATTAAAACTTTGTCTGCTGAAGTGGAAGAGCAGAACACTGATGAGTTTGATTGTCCTGCAAGCAAGATATTTTCAATGAGACTGTTAACAAAATGAAGCCACTATGATAATTTAATTCCTAGTTCAGGCCTTCCAGCAGCTTTTCACCATGAGTAATCTCCATCAGTTCAATACCCCCACAATTATAAATAACAGCCAGGGAACATGTGCCATTGAAATGTAGGCAGGCATGAACTTAGGAGGTAGTTCATAACTTTTATAGCCTCACCACCAATTAACAGTGTAGATCCATTACTAAAGCCCTATCAGATTATAATTTCCCCAAAATAACATTTCAGTGGTTTCTGTGATTATAGTTATGAAGTAACTAATCAAAGTGGGGGGGGTTGTGAAATTCTAGAATAACCTGAATTAACACTGGGATCATAACCAAAATACCAAGTGATACAAATGGAATAAGCTCACCACTATTTTACCCACCATAGTAAAGTTGTCATCTAAGAATGAATGTGCTGAAAGGTCTGATGAGATCTCTTGTCGTCGCTCAGATAATGGAAAAAGATAAAAGGCACATTATTCAAAGCTTATTGATGAAGCAGCAGCACCTCATCATCACAAAGTATATTATAGACATCCAAAAAAATATTAGGACACTCCTCTGGCACTAGATGTTGTACCAAGTGGGGAGGAACATGGAGGAGGGAGGACACTCCCACTCACACACTGTAGAACTCAGGAGAACTGCATGTAACCATCCTTTGCACAATCCCAAGAAAGCTTTGATCAATACAGAACTCCATTTTTACACAAGAAATACCACAAAGAGGCAGCAAACTCTCAGAAATAATTGATAGATATTTCAAAGGAATTTGACAGATCATTAACTCTGGATTTCTTTGGTGACATCATTCTATTTGATCCAAATATTAAAAAGAAACCTCACTAGGAGAAAACCTAGACAGGCTTTTGTACCAGCCCCAGCACTGCAGCTTGTAAACGTGTCCTTTCTGTTAGGTTTTGGCCAAAACCAAGGGAATAATCAGTTTTCTTACTGCAGGTTAAAGTGAATACAATGAAAGGCAGCTGGAATGTCTCTGCAAATACTTGTTTTTAATGTCAAAGTTTTGGAAGTAGTAAGAACAAAGATGTGCTGCTGACTTTGTTGCTAATTTAAGAAGTTCTGTTCTGAGTCTAGACAGCCCAGCATTGATAAAGTTGTTTTTATAATCAAATTAGTTTGATCAAGAGACTGCTAAAAAAAGCAAATTAATTTCTGAGACCTCACTGTACCTAATGAGAGATCTAAACATTAGTCTGGTATCAAGCCAGTAGACTACAAACGGTTGGATTCTTAAGCTTTACTTGCAAAAATAATATTCATTGCAGGCAATTACTGTGTGAAGAACAAATATGATTATGAAGGAGATCATGAAGAAGGCCATTAGCATTTCACATAATTGAATATTTTCCTATTCGCTTTTCCTTCCATAATTCTTCTCCAGAAACAAGCAGGAATTCTTTAGGCTGCAGAAATTCACAACTCTACCACCACGTGACTGCTCAACCTCCTATGAGACAATGCTCAAGAAGATGGAGAACAGACATTGGAACAGTGCTTGGATCTACACAGCAGCAAGTCCAATAAGGAGATGGAGAGGAAAGGTGTGTAAAGCACAGTCTCGACCCAACATCCAAAATGAAAGATTCTAATGTTCTTGTTTCCATTCTTGGATGGATTTTTTTCTTTAACACTGGTTTCCTTGTAGGGAGAAGCTGTTCACTGGAATTTTAAATTCTTACCAATTCTTGTCCTTGATTTCTGCTCTTAATAAAATTATTTTGTTTTAAAGGATGTAAAAGTAGCAGTAATTTTGAGTTTACTGCCATTATATTGCATAATCCAATTACCTCGTTGGAACAAAGCTGTTCCAAAGCCCCCTTGGCCAGTCAGCAGCTCAGAGGAACACTGCGAATCACAGCCTGCTGCTGCTGCTGCTGCCCCACAGGTAGCTCATTCTCCTTTCAGGAAAGGTTTACAGGGCATTCCTTTTTTTAAAAGAAGGATGCCACCCCTGTCATAGTCAAAGGCTGTGCCAGCTACTTGTTCTTCAACGTGCCAAATGGAACAGACTCAAAGATGTAATTTCTAAGGTTTGAAAGGTCAAGTTTAGTTTGCAATTCTGTAAAATCACACTTCAATTTTCCTAGTAAATACCAGCACCTTCATCAAGCTGAAAGGGTCGCTGTTTTTGAGCATAAACTGGTTACTAATCTAAGGAGAAGTGGTTTCAGTACATGGCTGAATATTTAAGTATAAAAGCAGTCAGGAAAGAGGTCCACCAGCAACCCTCACCCTGTGGAGCCTGCTAAGTGCTCCATGCACTAAGTGTTTATTGTTCCTGCTGCCGGAAGCAGCGAGGCTGGGAACAATAATGGGATCTGCTTACCAAAAACCCACTGAATTCAAATGGAGGGCGAGAGCCTACTGGAGCTAAAAGAATAAGACCAACCCAAAATAATAAGTGTTTAGAGCCACAGGAAGTATTTATTATCAACAGTAATTTGTGCTGTTTTATTTTTCTATACAACATAACTACTGCATAGCTTTCATAGCTGGAAAAAAAAAAGCTTCAAGAGTCACTCGGAGCCAAAATGTACACAAGTGAAAATTCTTTTATCATCTGTCCAACATACATTCAGTGTTCCTGAGAAACTACCACATCTGAGTCAGAACTACAGAGTTAGCACCCCCTCATCAGCAGCACTCGTCCCTTGCTGCCACTGCAGGGATAGGATTTTACTGCTGTCACCATTTGGGTTGAATCCCTTGATACTGGAAGCTGGGATCTCCTCGATGCCAACCACTTAGCTCAAAAGCATCAGTGCTAACTGGAGGCAGCCCAGGCTTGTCATTTGCAAAAACAGAAGTGCAAAGAGGAGCACACTCTCGTGTAATGGTCTCATCCTGGTTGTAAAGCTCTGCAATACCTGACATTTGTATTACTGGGGACCAATGCTCAGCGTTGTATCAGAAGAGCTCCAGGAAGCAGAGTTCAAAAGAAAGCTATCCCTGTAAGATGTATTAGGAGAAAAATTAACTAGGTTGACCAAGTAGGTAATTTTTCTCTCTCTGCTTCACATAAATCTTGTGTTACATACGTAGTCCTGAAGTTAAATAATTTTCAAAGGTCAACAGAGTACTCATACAAGATTATACTTCCAATAGTAAAAGGTGTTTATTATTAAAACCATCAGCCATTCTAAAAGCAAGATAAATGGCTATTCCTCAGAAATTACAGCCAGTGAATAACCTCACATACTTCAGAATACAACTCTCTGCTTCCTAGTGTCATCATGTGGTATGGCTTTTTATTGCTTCAGTGTCAGAAAATGAGGAAAACTAGAGCAATCTGATTACAAATTAGTAATTGTAGCTTGACTGGATGGAAGGAAAACTCTTTGCCCTTCGACTTCTGTTAAGGTATCTTTTCAAATTACACACTGAAAGCTCATTCCAGCATTTTTGCTTTAAGCTGCATTGCTCCTGGCACATAATGAGCAGTTTCCAATACGCACCGTGTGGCAGTGCAGGTTGAAAATTACACATCAAGCACTAATGTGGTTCCACAAGCCCTGATCCAAACAGGCAGAAGGTGATCAGAAATCATGGTACTGCTGTCACACAAAGCTGCCCGGACTGGGATCAACGCAGCCATTGGCCTGAACCAGCAGCTCTCACCATCAGTGCACAGCCACACGTACAACACATGAAGACATTCCTCTAACTCCACAGAAATTTAAGCACATCCTTTGCACTGGTGTATATACACATCTCCCAAAAGCAGAAGTTCAAGGGTTTTATGACATTAAGACATAGCAAAGCATAAAGTCACCATTTATTCTTCTGACAAAAATTCTAAATGCTATAAAATCCCCACAAATCTAAGCACAGTTTAACTGGTCACTTCTTTATGTCTCCATAAGGTTAGGTATCTAAACACAACTGTATGTACTGCAACCTTAGGAACTACCTCTCTAACACACCTAAACATACATATTACCTCATATCAGTATTAGCCCTTTTCTGCTTTGAGGTATTACACAGAAGCACAAGTAAGACAGAAGACTCCTCCTTTCAAAAAATATACTCCTTTCACTTAGTACTATTTCCCTATCATCTATCATATTTTCCAAAGTCCCACACTATAAACAGTTCATTTTATACAAAGCATGTATTTGCAGAACTCACACGAATTCCTCTGGTAAAAGAAATGCCAAACAACAAACAATATTAAAAAAAATAAATCCCTGTAAGTAAACAAAGTACTGCTTTTTGGTTTAGATGGTTCCAAAGCAGATAACCAAGAATCCTAAGGGAGCAGTTCCTCAGCACTGGCAGCAAGCACTGGGCTCCCTGTGCTCTGGAGCCATGGGTAAGGCAGGGGTGCAGCGCAGCAGCCACCAGCCCCAGCTGGTCAGAGCAGCACTGGCTGTGCTTTTATTCGGGACCCTCTGCTCCAGCGCCAGCAGGAAGAGCCCCAGGGGCTGTCAGGCAGCCCTGGCAGTCACAGGGCAAAACGCACGGGAAGCCCAATTGCTGTTTGACATTGGCAAACTCCTCTGGTCTATTTCACAAGTTCCACCTTTCCCCCAGACTCACCGCAGCAGGAGTGGCCGGACCCACTGCTCTGACACTAAGCAGGACCTTGGGTGTTTCTCATGTTCTAGGAGGGAGGCAGTGGCCTTCGTATGCTCATAGATGGAAGCAGCCTCATTCCTACACCTCATTCTTGATCTGCTTTTGTTTCTCTGGCAAATATTTCAGACAGCTTTTCCATCAGAAAAATGAGAATGAGGTTTTATCTTCAACGCTTATGAAAAAACACATGGCTATTCTAAACCAGAAATCATTCTGCATGCTGCTGCTGTGTCCCCAAGGGAAGCACAGTGAAGAAGAGCTCCTGATACAGTTTCCCTTTAGGACCTAGAAAGCATCTTTCTCCAAGAAGCCACCCTGACCCTTGCACTACTGCTGCAGCGGGGCAGCCACCTTGAGAACCTGCTCCCTTCTCACCACCATATGGCTCTGAAGTGACAGCAACAGGAGTGAAGTTGGCAGCGACTGGAAGGTATCCACAGTGACTGAGTCTCTGCTCCAAACCCCAGGACCCTCAGCTGACAGCAATGGGTGTGGTGGAAAGAACAGGCACAAAGACACTGCAACCCTGAACACACACTGCTCTGTGCTCGTGAAGAAACAACCGTATTTTGCACGCACCCTGGTATAAGAAAATGCTCCAGTCCTAACTTAGGCTCTGCAAGTGCTCTGCCTGTCAGATCTTCAGTAAGAGAAGCGTTTCCAGGATCTCTCACGATGACTTTATGCCAGTATCAAAGCCACCAGATTCCCCAGATGCTGGAGCTTCAGTACTTTCTTGAAGCACCAGCCTCCAGATTCCATCAGAGTCCCCAACAGTCAAGCTGCTTCCCATAGCTCACATTCCTGCTGCCAAGAGGGGAGAGGGCACTGGGCCTGCTCTGTCCCCAGTGACAGCTGGGACACCCGACAGCCCGCCAATTAAGCCAGTGACACCAGTGCACCCCAGTGCCTTTCCACAGCTTGCACAGGTGTCCCTGACTTAATTGGAAGGTGGCGGGGTTGCACAGCTGTCAGAGGACATTCATTGGCCCTGCAGTAGTTGCATTCCTAGTAGCAAAGATAGAGTGAAAGATCCCAGGTTGGCTGTCACAGCCCAGAGTTTGTGGGTATGACAAGAAAAAAAAAAAGAAAAACAAAAGAAAACCAGGCCAAACTCTCCCCTGTGTCAAGTTCCACTCACAGCCACAGCCATCTGCTCCCCCATTTGCAAATACCAAAGCTGCTGCAGTTTATGCCAGCTGGTTCTGGGGTCCTCAAGGGATTTCACACTGAGAACTGGCTGTTTGTGCAGCTCTCCATACCCAGGAAAGTCGTTCAGAAGGTGGTTCTACTCCACTGAGCTGAAGGCTGCACACAAATACTAGAGAATTCTTACCTGGGGAGCAGCCGCTTTCCAGCGCTGCAGAGGAGCCCTCTCTGCCTCCCAAGGGACTGAGCAAGCCATGGTGAGACCCCACACACCCCACCTGAGCTACCCCAGAGGAGGAATTTGTAAAACAAGCATTTGTACAGTTAGGGATAAGTTTGAAACCAAACTGCTTCAGTTCAGGATCCCGATGTATTTGGTAAAAACTCCCGTGACCGCAGTGGGAGAACTGAAGCCAGTTCAACATTTTCTGAAGATTCAGCCTCCCTCCCTCCTACTGAAAATGATTTCATAGGGCAGGTCTAGACCCAGAGCCCAGCACCTGCAGTGGGGAGATCCCCCACCCCCTCATTGTTATCAAACCTGGGGCAGACACACAAGTCCCACTCCCCATTACAAATTCTGTCATTTTAATCTTAAGACACTCTTTCCTTCAGAGTACTGTTGTGACTGCTAACAGGGCATTCAAAACTACCCTGCTCCCCATCAGACCAATGACAATTTAGCAAAACACACTGGAATTGAAAGAAATACTCAATTTACTTGATTCCAAGTAATTTTATAGCCAAATGCTAGGATTTAAATAGGATACGCTCAACTTCAGTGCTCAAGATGAGTCTAACCAAGGTGAGTTGCCAGCCCTCCAAACATAACCTATTTTTGTTTCAGCCTGACAGCAAAACAGCTCCATGCCAGGGGAACCTGCTTCAACTGCAAGAGCTGCTCCAGCTTTGCCAGAAGGACCAAATCTCAGCGTATTCCAGGGAGAAGAAAAGCTGAAATCCAACCAAGTATCTCAAATCACAAAATCCCAGAATGGTTTGGGTTGGAAGGGACCTTAAAAGCTGATCCAGTTCCAACCCCCCCTGCCACGGGCAGGGACACCTCCTACTGGAGCAGGCTGCTCAAAGCCCCATCCAACCCAGCCTGAACACTTCCAGGGAAGGAGCATCCACAACCTCTCTTGGCATCCTGCTCCAGTGTCTCACCACCCTCACAGCAAAGAGCATCACATCTGGTCTTCACCTGCCCTCTTATTAGCTGAAAGCCATAACTCCCAGTCCTGACAACAGGCCCTACTGAAAAGTTTGTCCCCAGCTTTCTTGTAGCCCCCTTTCAATACTGGAAGGCCACAATAAGGGCTCCCCAGAGCCTTCTCTTCTCCAGGCTGCACTACCCCAACTCTCTCAGCCTGTCCTCACAGGTGAGGTGCTCCAGTCCTCTGATCAAATCTTACTATGAATTCCACATGGGATTAGCTTTCCAAAACTGAAACTGCTGTCAAGCCCCATTTCAGTGAAAACCACTACGAACTGACAATGCTGCAATGTAACTTGGCCTGGAGTGTTGCTTATGCTATTATTTGTGTTGAACTGAAACTGTACCTGAACAGTACCCAGCAGGGTCACTGCTGACTGGCCACAGACACTTCACTTCACAGGACTTATTACTACAGACCTGGCCAAGAGATATCCAGGAGCATGTCTGAAGAAAACAACTCTCCAAAAACATCTGCATGCATTTCATTTGGAAAACAATTTCCTAGATAATTTAAACAAGTTAGCAAGGGATCACCACTGTATGCATTATACTGATGTCATTGTAATGGTGCTGCTCAAGCAGCTGCACTTCTAATATTAAAATTAAATTAATTTTAATATTAATCTACGGCCATGCCAGTTTAATGGGAGACTAAATGGCTTCTCACGTTTTGATCAGAACAATAGAAATACTGACATACTGTGGCACAGAATTAGTATAAATAGACTTTATTGAAGTCAGTACCTTTGTACTGAAGCTGGAGATTGTGTCTACAGAAGCACAAGTTGTAACATTTCACAACTTCTAAAAGGAATGTCAACAATTACAACGATCATGCATACCATGGTCGATAATCACATTTTTAGAAGCATTTTCAACCATTTCTAAAGAAATGCTTATAACATTGTTATATATAGAACTACTTTCAATAAACTGCAAAACATTGATCAGCTTTTCCAGTATGAGCTACAGTGTCAACACAAAAGGGAGGCATAAATGTTTAATTTATGAAATCAGAATGGAATATTTACTGTAAAGAAAAATTAAAAAGCTTTCAAATAAAGGCCATTATTGAACCAAAGTGAAGAGCACAACTTGAACTTTGAATCCTTTCATCTCTTAAAGCTGTCCTCTGAGTAACTTCAGTTCACTGCACCAATTCAGTACTGGGAGTATTCCTTGGACTGCAGTTTGGCAATGATGCGATCCAACTGTCTCTTTGCCTCGCACTGTGGGAAATTGCTCATGTCATAGTACTGAGGGGCAATTTTCACCAGCCTGTCAAAAAAGGAGAAGTGTGTTACTAGGACTCAAACTTTAAGATGCATCCTATGGGAATTCTCCAGCCGAGAGAAACAAAGGTTATCCATGATTTCCAGACCATTCTGTAAGATTAATGGAAGTTGACACCCACCCACCCCCCGCACACCAACGTCTCAATCCCACTCTGTGCAAAGCCCAAGTCCAAAGCACAAAAGCAGACACTTCTGCAATTGAAGAGCCTCCTGGGGCCCCAAAGCTCACAACTTGGCAGTTTAAGTACAACCTTAAAGACAGGCAAGACAATTCAGATCTCTGCTTGTCTGCAGAGGATCAATCAGGCCTCTAATTTCCTTGATATAAATTTTATTGGCAAATATTGTGGCAAGGCAGCTCATACCAGTATTGCCACCTCTTCCCTTTGTATTTGAAGGCAGCACTGGATGCTGTTCAGATCCTTCTAGAAAAAAAGTACACAACTACTGCCAAGGTCCAGATCTTGGGAAGAGAGGCATTTAGCAGTATCTCTTCACTTAGACACACAAGTGAGTGCTAGGACAAATCCCCAAATCTAGCACCTCCAAGCAGCTCCCACTCACCAAGCTTACTAACATAAATGGCTTAAGTCAAGCACCTCTGCTTGAAGCAGCACACATACAGAGCCTGGGCAATCCAAGCTTTACAGCTCCCACAAACAGAAACAAGTAGCCACAAAGAAAACCTTCAGTCATATACAGAATCTCTAGTCCGTACCATTGCCACTGCCCAGAGAATTTTAATAATATTATTAGTTCCAGGACAACAGAAATTAGTTAGCTCCCTTTAAAAAAAGCACAAAGAGCTTTACAATAGGTGGTGGCTGTTTTTAAGAGCTGTGGCTTACCATTCTGGCTTGATGTCTGTACATGTCCGGATGTAATTCTTTGTTGTGAGGACAAACTCATTGTAGAGCACCCATTCTGGTTTGTGATCAAGGACAGTGGAGGGGTGCAGCTGCACCACCTGGTTATCTTTCACTGTTAAGTAATGCCCCGTTCGCTCCAAGTGTGCCACCTGAGGAAAAACACAGTCTTTCATTACCACGGGCAATTTTTAAGTGAAGTGAATTCAAGCCAACTGTTAAGTGTTCTGTACTAAATACACCATCCCATCTTTCCAACCTCCTCTAAATTTGGAACATTACTTGACCACTTCAACTATTTTTTCCCCCTTTCTATAGATGCAATCAAGATGCCAGATGCTGTCGCTAACTGCCGTGGCGAGTGTCTAATACATGATTCAAGCCACTCAGAAATAGTTCTCACCCAAAAGGAAGAGTCATTATTAGAACAATAGCAATGCAAACAGAAGCACTGGAAGGGAATATCATCAGACAGGTTTGTAGCATCACACAGTCAGCTGTGATCTATCTGATACAGAGATCTGCTTCAGGGACTTCACTGCAGCAGCCACTGCAGGACCCATGAGCCTCAGTGTTACCCTTTGAGATTCTGATCAGTGCAGTGTTTCAGTCATTTCACTGAAGCCTCTACCATGCTGCAAACCTCTCACAGCAGCCCTGGAAAGAAAACACATCAGTCCACTAAGAATGGCAAGTGTGGCGTGTCAGAATAAGAACAGTCTTGTTCCAGAGAGAGCATCAGAGCTGGCAAGTGTAGGTGCAGCAACACACTTGTGCTGTGCCCTTGGTGAGAATCAGTTAACCCCCCTGACTAAGCTCCCTGCCCCGTGCCAGGGAAGGCGCCGAGATGCTGCGATACCCAGCTCGCTAACGGGGGCAAAGCACAGTTACCCCTGCAAGGAGATCCTCTGTAACAACTCTTCATCCAGCAGAACAGGTAGCTAAAATTAACCTTTGCATTCTGATCATTCTAGATGACCTCAGTACTTATTACACCTATATGCACACACAAAAATGCTGTAAAATGCTTAAGCAGATGGACCAAGGCTGAGACATTTTGAATCAGATCATCACTATCTGCTTTCCTTTAGGATGCTGGGTGCTTCCTTGTTTGCTT
Organism: Corythornis vintsioides; assembly: GCA_025447755.1. Taxonomy (NCBI): domain Eukaryota; kingdom Metazoa; phylum Chordata; class Aves; order Coraciiformes; family Alcedinidae; genus Corythornis; species Corythornis vintsioides. The sequence continues at coordinate 51,684 of JAOEGS010000480.1, read as the reverse complement.
AATTCCTAGGTACATCTCACTTTTTTTTTTTCCTAGTCAAAGGTAAATTCCATCTATTACATGAAAATCCCAGGACATCTAAAGCAATAGCTACCACAAATTTTAAGTCAGAATATCTCCTTAGTAACAAGTTTCTTATTTTGAGTGTGTTTCTCTTTTATATTTTATGACATTAATAACTAGAACATGTTTTAGAAATGGAACAAAGCTGCAAATCTTTTCACTCAAGATTTTAGAGATGACACTGCTACTTTATTTCAAGTCTAGGGAGGCTCTTTTAAATGGAGATTAACAGTACACTGTCTGTAATGATTTGGGCTAAATTTCATCCAACTCAATCCAATGTTTTCAAAATTAAATAGCAGTCTAACTGCAAAGCAGACTAGACTAGAAGCTCATCTGTCACAGGCCTAGCACATACATTGCCATGAGATTATGCTTTATTTAAAAATCAGTTTCATTTTTTCAGATCAAAAGTGAAGCATGTATACAGAAATATTGGAATGTTTTATCTGTTTCTGTTCTTCCTATAAAAGGACATAAAAATAATTTATTTAGGTTTCATTCTAGGAAACAGTGTGCTGTTAAATTTAAATCAACACAATTTACCTTCAGCACCTCATCACTCAGATAATATGACTGCACTATTTTAATCCATCTAGCTTTTCCAAATGCATAGTTTCCTTTTCCATGTCACTTACAGTGATAGAACAGAGCTGTAATTCTTAGATAGAAGTGTACAAAGTAAACAAAAATATTCTGAAATAACTAATTAAGCATGCTCTGAGAAAAGCAGAAGAGCTCACTCTTAGCTTCCCAGAAAGGACAGGGACTGGAGTAACCCCAGCTAAGAAAAAAATGTGTCTTAGAACAAAGACCTCAGGGATAAGTTACCCTGAAGTGGCCACATACTGCTGTGAATCACTCTGATGCTGAGCTAACTGAAGAGCTGCACTATTTATCCCATTTGATGCTCCTGTCAGCACAGACTGGGATGGAATTCCAGGGTCAGCGATGGGAACACTCATGGCAATGCCCAGTGACTCCACAGCCCCAGAGCCAGCAGCCCTGACCTGTCACACTCCCTTCTGCTCCTGAGCTGTTCCAGCACAGCTGACAGAGCCAATTCTGCTCCTCCTCTGAAGGTGTGAGGGGCTTGCTACACTAGCAGAATCTAGAAGGGGCTCGTGCAAGCACCAAGGCTGACATAAGGGAGTGCACAAGGACACACAGGAGGCAGCATGTACACTGAGGCTCCTTTGAACTGACAGTTTGGAACCAGCTCTAGTGCCTGTAAAAGGAGACAGAGGAGGTTGGGGCAGATGTCCTCCAGAGCTCCTTTTCAACCTCTACCATTCTGTGATTGTCATGTTTTTCAGAGTATAAAGAGCTGAACTTCCATAGAAACCACAGGTTCATACAAAGCATGTCTAGAAAATGGGTTAATTTCTCCATGAATAGTGGTAGTAAGCAAGATAGCAGGGAACACTTGTGAACCCCGAGATCATCAAGGAATCTGTCAAGTATTTAATATCAAATAAATGATATTCAGGCTACCTGAACAAAGAATGGGGCTGTACGTGGAGAGAAAAGCTACTGACTACTTAGCATAAGGAACTACAGAAACGTGCCTAAAAGGATGCCAAAGAGCCAAGGCAGCCCATGCATCTCTGCAACAGGTGACTCCTCAGACCAAGTCAACCCCACAGTGACTTGGAGACAACTATAATGCAACCAAACCAGCCACCACAGCAAAAGGTTTTAGTTTGAGTTCTTCTACAGAAGCTTCAAGGATGTCACAACTGATTAATGACACACCCTCCTCAGAAACTTTAAGTGGCTTCTGCTTATTTCTCTACCACCACTGACCCTAGGGGCCCAACCCTGGTAGTCAAACATGCCAAACACTGCAAACCCAAACTCACATAAGGGCAAAAGCAGGAATAGTGTTACAAGATCCAATGTGCTTTAGATTTAAGGCTATGAATTCTGGCAGGTTACTCTTGACAGATGGTTTAGAGAACTGACTGTTTGTTGTCCATCTTTTCAAACAGAGAAAGCCAGCATCCACCAAAGGAGCACTGTCAGTTGCTTGGATTCCTGAAATTCCTGCTTGCAGAGCACACAACAGTGTTTCTGAGGCCATGAAGAAGTTTTAAATTGTTCCTCTGCATTCTTAAAGAGCAAAATGAATATCATTAAATGCACTGGTGACCATCTTCAAACCATGGGATTATTTATTACAGTTCTACATAATCAGGCTCCTACAAGAATAAAGACTTCAAAATATACATCATTCTATGCATAAAATAGCACCAAAGACTGAGAGGCAGAAAGAGTATTTTAAATAGTAGTCCAATCATCTGACATCTAACTTCAGGTAAGCACAGGCAATTTCATTTCATCTTCTGTAGTGACCCTGACATACCCTGTGCTTGACTAAGCCACAGCTTCCATAAAAGGTTCCAAGCTTGATTTGAAGACACCACACGACTTTGGATTTTGCTCCACCTTTACATTCTGACTTAAATTTTCAACTATCAATTCTTGTTCTGCCTTCACTACTAAATTGGAAATAGAATAAAAAACAGTCAGTTAAGACAACTGGCAATATCAGTCTAAAAAATAAGTAAATAAATCACTATGGAGAAGATGGTTGATCTTTAAGATACTTGGGCATTCACTTGCTGTTTTCCAGTCCAGTTTTTACAGTTTCCTTAGATTACTTCCTGCATCATAGTTCTTTTTGCTTGGTCTTTACCAGTTCATTCAGCTACACATCTATCAACGCCTTAAAAATGATAAACATAGTATTTCTGCTTCTGTTGAGTAAATAATCATCTCTAGCTAGCTTTTTAGTCTTGTTTCCAAATTACCAGTGTTCCAGTTGTACAACAATGCAGAATGGGCCTAGCACTGGAGCACTGAGAAAGCAGGATCTCTCTCATGTATGCATTTCATTTTCAATGAGCAGTTTCTCCCATGCTTTTGCAAGCACTAGTCTTACATTATTTTATATCTACTTTGCATACTCTGGGATATGATAAAGAATAATTACTGAAAAAAGCCATAAAAGTTTTTCATTATAAAAACTAGAAGAAACCAGGGACATAGCACAAAAATTTTCTAAGATGCTTCACTTCCCAACAGTGTGTATCCTTCCAGAAGTTTTTCTTCAGACAGTACTGAACTATTTGACTATTCCCTTAGCTTGTCTGTGGCAGATTTAGTGGAATTCAAGTTTGTATTTAAATATGAAGGGTAAAGAGATGATTTGTTACCAGCAGAGATTTCACATTCAGCAGTTGTTGACACACAACTGAAGGCAGGCAAATTTACAGTACTTAGCACTAATTGAGTAAGCAGTGCTATTTTGATAGGTAGTTCAGGCCTGCACTGTCTGAATCAACCACAGGTCTTGGCTAGTAATTTTATGATGGGCAATTACCTAGTGTCCTAAAAACAAAGTATAAAACCATGTAGTCAATGAGAACTGTTTCAGAACAATGGCTGTTACTGTTCTTTCCACTTCACAGCAAACTCCTTAACTTAAAGGGTTTGAAGAATCAATTTCTGCTACATTTGACCATATATTTTAGCACTCTGTGTAGCCACAATTTTCCTACAGCATGTGCACAAGCTTTACATGCTCACACTTGGCATTCCATCCATGTTCTGTACTGAGGCAACCAAGAATGACACATGCATTTCATTACCAACATTTTCTGAGCAAGAGCCCCCAAATGTCAGATCAGAGCCTGAATATCTGCCTAGAGAGGGTACAATGTGCATATAGACTACATTTAAGTTCTTCAGTTGCTGGTAAATAACATCTCTTTAGCATTTAAAGTTTTTTACTGAAGATTACTCAAAACAACATGGAATTCATGACAGAAGGTTCACAGTCAGGGTTAAACAGGTATCACACTATCACAGAGGTTTAAGTGGCAGAGAAAATCAAAGTGGATTCTCAAACACACCAAAGGAAAAGATAAAATATTGCAATGGCTTCCACTGGAAATGCTCCAACAGGTCTGTCATCACTATTCCTCAATTCAGCCCAAAAATTCAATCAGGCGTTTTGGGTGAGGAGGTGGTAAATAACCTATTGACCAAAGAGACTTCCAGAAACGTTTTCATTTCCATCTAAGTCAGCCTACTACTCTATTCACAGCAAAAACAGAAAGTCAGATCTAACTCCTGAGTAGTAGAGACCAAAAAGCTGCCTCTACCAACAGTGCAGCTCCACATCCAGGGCAGGAAAACATCTGCTAGAGAAAGAGGTTCATCCTGAGTAACATAAAACAAACTGACGGTGCACAAACTGCCAAGGACATGACCTCCTATAGGTCTAAGCACACAAAGAAAGCCTTAGGGGGTGTTCTGCCAAACAGAAGTGCAACTGTGGCATTCAGACCTGCCTCAACCAGCTGGGGCCCAACACCAACTGTTTGGGTTGAAATAAACAGAAAGAAGAAAATAAAGAAAACACCAAAAAGAAAGAAATAAACAAAACACCAACCGAAACCACAACATCCCACCCACTAAGAAACACCACAGCCTGCATTCTAGGTTGGAGCTGTTGCTTAGCATGAATTTAAAGCATCCAGAAGGTAGCAGTGCAGTCTGCCTGCAGTATCATCCTGTGCAAGAGGCACACGAGTTACAAACTGCATACATTTTGAGATTACAGACCTGCTCCAGTGCTCCCCGAGTTGTGACTTCAGTAATTTAAAAGTGAAATATGAATACAAATAGGTATGCAAAATACTCTCCCTTCTGTAAGGATTACATACAATGAGTATATTTATGTACATCTATTCTTCCCCTGTTTGTATCAGATTACTAATAGTTTAAAACTACACATTCCTGAGGTGCTTTGAAATGTTTGATGAAGTTAGTGCCTCAGTCACTCTGAAGTTAGTGCTCAATTCCTGACTGGTCATGCCAGAAACAGTATTTTGATCCTAGTAAGGTTGCCTGTAACTTCTCTTCCAAGTAAGATTTGACTGAAGAATGTAGTACTTGAGTAATAAGCAAGCAACCTGACAAAGACTAAATGGCAGAATAGTCACCTGTAATTGAAGCAACACTGATAAAACGTTGATGAATGATAACCACCATACTCCAGTTAGAAGCCATGTAAACACTGAACTACATTCCCTACAAGAGCACACACATACCTGCATGAAATAGCCAGTAACTAATGCCTTTCTTATGTTGATGTAATAGTCTCTGCTGGTGAAGTCTGTGCTCCTGCGAGGCAGATTAAATCTATCCATGATTCGTGACAGCTGCTGGCGAACATTGTCTGCAGACATCAGGGACCTGTAGTTAATGAAGTTGTCATAACACCACTGAAGCGACTCATGATCTGCAACATTAAAAAACATGAATCAAAATATTAGTATTTCATCCAATTAGACCAAGGAAAGAAAACAGCAACTAACGTTGATCAGTGATGAACCGGGAAGTATAGCTGTAAACTTTTAGAAATTACTACAGCTCTTCCTTTATTCAGGACATTTGTTGCATTAGCTAACTTGCCCAAATAGTTTTCTACTGGGGAAGCATGTAGGTAGAACACACAAAACATCTATTTTTTTTCTCCTCACCAACACAACCTACACACAATCACTGATATTTTGCTGAAATACCACATCAATACATTTCACACATATCAAAAATCGTGTCCTAAAACTAGAAAAAAAAAATCATCTGCCAAACTGGCATTGTGTAATGTAAAATAAGGAACACTACACAATCTTTAACTGTAGCATGCAAGGAACACACAACAGATGGTACATAATTAAGCAAACCCTCCTTAAAATAAGGATTCAAGCAACAGTTAAGAGCTGTACAAACATACTAACCCAATAAAGCACCTCACGGCAGTTTAAGTCAACATGACTGGTAAATACAGCATCAGTCATGGAACTCCGTACTCCTAAATTATTCTTTCTACTCCTGCTAGCTCTAATAAGAAACCTGTTAAGACAGCAAGCCTAAGCCAGTCTATCAGAGTAAAAACCTGCATGCTTAACATCAAGCATCCAAGCTGTCCCTCTCAATTCTGTTACTTCTCAAGTGATGGGTCTTCTAACCTTAGTCGGTTTAATAATCCAACAAAACCAGCCTTAATTCAAATTTCAAGTCTCTCTTGTACAGAGACACTATTCTTAATTTGCACTGAAAAGAAAGGTTACATAATTTGAGGAAGGTTTAAGTCCTTTCTATGCTTTATCTTATTGAATACATTTAGAATGAAGTATGAATGCTGAAGCTCTCATAGGCTGCACAGTAGAATTATAATTGAAGTACCACAGCATGTTGCTTTCTATGCTCTTTCAACTGTGCATTTTACATGACCCATAACTCTTTTATACTCTTCTAGATATAACAGCAGCATTTTGTCTTCTGATGCTGAACCCCAGAAATCCTACTCAATTTCACAGTGAAACTGAACAAAACATTATTCCCCAAATAATTTCATCCCTCAGTAACCTGAGTATGAAAGCAGTAGCTTCCAGAAGCACACACACACAGAATGTCTGCAAGACACACTGGAGCCTGTTAACTAAAAAGCTAATAAAGCAAACAACACATTTCTCCAATTCTCTAGTTTAGTAGAAGATGGAGATATTGTTTTAAATAGCTTTGAATACTTTTGGGCATCTATTCTGAAGATCCCCCTACTTTGGATCACCAGATTAATGATACAGTGGGAGAATGTTTCAATGAAAAATTTCTACATCAAAGCTGTAACAGAAAGGGGCACAAAGTTTTATTCATCTTATCTCAGGTTAAAGGACTGCTGCTTTTTTGTTTGCTTACAGGACAATGAAACTGGAGTATTGAATTCAACCTATTTGGCAGTTAAGAGACCATCTTTTTACTTATTCCCAGGATAAGTCACTGTTAAAAATAGGGTGCCCCTTATGCAGTCATTTTTCATAAGAACTCCCATCTTTTTCAAGCTGCTAAAACACACTTCAGCTATGATGAGGAGGACCATGCCATACACTGAAATAGGGTAAATAAAGCAAATTTATTATATGGTTCCAAGTTAATTCTTGTTGGTGTGTCAGCCCTTTGCCTCTCAGTCCATTTCAAAGCCTTATTACAGAATTCCTAACTATATAAAGAGTTAGGATTAAAAAGGTGTTGGGTCTAGGAACGTACTCTCCAAATTGACACTATTTTCTGTACTGCTCTTCCTGAAGAATTACTAAGCAATTATGCAGATTTTTATAATAATTAATGTCAGATAAACTTCCAGCATTTCTTAATTTTAGGAATGCTTACTTCCTTCTATCCAAGATTACCAGCACTGATTTAAAAGCCTGGCTTATCTCCATAGTCATCACTTTATTACATGGTCTCCTGGCTATTTTTTTGTTGTTTTGTTTCCCCATCAAATGAAACTAGGACTTAAATAACACTCTTTCATACTTAGCCTATCTATATCTATATCTATATCTATATCTATATCTATATCTATATCTATATCTATATCTATATCTATATC